>CM062603.1:5896047-6180995 GCA_031470985.1 Agastache rugosa
TAATTAGCCCAATAAAATACTAACTATATATCCAATAAAAAATTAACATCCAAAATTAATTACAGCCCATCTCTTCCCTGTATCTTTAATCCACAGCAAAAATTCATGCAAAATATACTTCTTTTCCGATTTATCTCGTCCAAATCCTTGCACTCATAATTTCTCCAAAAATCCTGCACAAGTAGCACTAAAACGTGTATTGGTACTCGCATAAAATGATAGAAAATCCTAACTTCGAACAACCAAAAACATATACATCATCATGCAAGCATGAAAGAATAAACACGAAGGGACCTTTTTTTTTGTTCGCCTAGGGCCCCCAAAATGTCACGGTCGGCCCTGCAGGAGGCGCTGAGAACACTGTTAAACTTTAGCACCGCTTTTTACATGCAATCCGAAGGATAATCAGAAAGAACTATCCAAACACTTGAGGAGATGCCATGGTTACGAAAATTAGATCAAGGTGAGTACTGGAAACGTATTCTACATTTAGTAGAACTTGGTTATTGCAACATTTATCAAGCAACATTTGGAATGACACCGTATGAGGCTCTCTATGGTCGCAGATGTAGGACGTCACTTCATTGGGATGAGGTTGGCAAGAAGAAAATGTTGGAATAAAAAATGGTCCAAGAAATAATAGAGATAGTCGACCAAATCAAGCAGATAACCAACGAGGCACAAGATAGATGAAAATCCAAGGAGTTAAGTGTCGAACCGATTTATCATTTCAATATCAGGGTTCAAATTCTCCTCAAAGTTTCTCTTTCTATGTATATATAATTCGTTTTGGCAAGAGGAAAAAATTACGCCCTAGATTCATAGGACCTTTCGAGATCTCGTAGATAGAGTAGACCTAGTCGTTGTCTTTCATTTTACACCGCCACCTAGGCACGATTAATTTGGTCGAGCACATTTGAAAATGAATCGCCCATGCCTTGCAAATGATTTCCGCTTGAGCACATTTCAGCACGATTTGGACATCTAGGGCTGGAGTAGCAATTTCTATTTTTTTTAATTATCTAGTTTTTTATTTTTTAATTAATATATATATATTTTTAAATTAAGTGTAAGTTTTTTATTTTCAATTAATGTAATTTTCTATTTATAATTAATGAAAAATCCTAGCTTACAAAACTAATTCTACTCAATACCAACCATTTCAAAATTCCGCTTAACAATGGTAGAACCACATCGCTATTACGCCTCTAAGAGGTGCAACCATTGTGGATGCTCTAAGAAAATTCAATCTCTTCTATTTTCTGATCGGGTATCCTACACATCGAAGAATTTTCAATATATTCTCATATATATACAATTTGATGCGATGGTCAATATTAGCTAATGAGAAAAAATAAAACTTTCTAAATAATATTTACACATTTTGTTAGAAGGTTTATTAACTATTATAACGTAATATCTCATTTCAGTTTTCCTACTATATAATTTTTTTGGACGTGTATATAAGCAAGAGTGTGTATTATTCAGTAAAGCACTTACTCTTGATAATTAATTCGTCTTCTTTGACTAGGTCTTTTCATCATAATTACTTGAGCAACGTCACGCTACCTTCTAAGGTCTATTAGAATAAACCCTCATTCTTGTGTAATAGCATGCAAATTAGCGGCTGCCGCCAGATAAATAACATTTTCCTGCATACAAAGTGTAATGCGATAAATTAGGTGGGCTTGTCGTGGTGGGAGCTGCGATGGCTTACAGCTTTGGCGGATCTGGTGGTGGTTAGCTGCTGGTTGTGGGTTGCGTTTGGGTAAGTAGGGTTTATCTTTTTTTTTTTTTTTTGAGGGTAAATGGGGTTTATGGGGGAAAAATGTGCAAATACTCTCACATTCAGTTAAGACTAAAGCAAATACCCAGCCCCCTTGAACTTTGTTTAGGCGCAAATTCACCATTCTCTAAAGTTTTTCAGTGCAATTAACCACATTGCCGTGATGGAAACGACACTTCAATTATAAAAAAATATTTTTTAATTTATTTTTATTATTGTGGGGACCTAACATTCCCCAACGGTTATATACTACATAATTGGTGCTAAAAGCTCAAATTATGAAACAAATTATTCAACTCGAGCCCTAGCTCACAACTATCAAAATTCCAAAAGGTGAGTTTCTCCGATAATTTGCACCAACACGGATAATTTGACTAGGTTTGACTAGGCTCTTTTCTAATTTGGAAGTTTATAGTACCATATTAAGATAGTCTACGGGAATTGTAAGGGTCCTAAAGTAATAAAAATGAATCAAAAATATTTTTTGACAACAGTAAGTGTTGTTTCCCACACATGAGGGGGTAATTGCATCCGAAAACTTTTATGGAAGGTCGAATTCTGTACATAAACAAAGTTCGTGGGTATTTGCTCATAGCTGCCCCGCCATTTTTAGAAGAGGCGAGAAGGGCTGGGCGACCGCCCCGGGCCCAAATTTAACAAATTTTAAGGGAGCCCCAAAAATATATTTTATTTATATATATATTGGTCGTACTAGCAAAGTGTACCTTACAATGTTATAAGCTTAGCTCATTTTGGTGAAGTGCCTTATTTCTTAAAATGAATGGGGACCCATATGTTCGATCCTCTTCTAATTGGAGTTTTTTGTAGTTTGAAAATGTTCAATTTCCTTTATGTGGACCCCAAATTTGTTTCCGTAATAGTTTGTAGTTTAAAATGTTGTAAATGTTCAATTTGGGCCCCAAATTTGTTTCCGTAATAGTTCAATTCACTTCTCTTTATGTTACGTTCCCAATGTCATAATTTAATTTTTATTTACTTATGAAGCCTTATTCTCTGAACACCTATATTTCAGATATATATGGGCCCTTCAATTTTCGTTTTAAGTTTACATATATACGAGTTTATTTTACAATATACATTTATATGTAATAAATAAGTAATAAGAGAATTATGAATTCAATTTATCTCAAAAAAATTCACTAAATTGTTACATGTATTTGTTTTATATGTATCTTTAATGGTTGATATTTTTTTTTATAGTAAAAAAATACACTATTTCAAAATCTCAAACACTTCAACTTTTATTCTTTTTTTTACCGTTTTAAGATCATGAAAATAATGAGTTAGAAGATATTTCTAATATCTAAACTATAAGATTTATCTTCTTTAGTTATTGGACATCTATCGAAAGAAATTTCTATTAGTTTTTGTTTTTATGCTAAAATAAATTGGACTTTAGCAATGAGAATTTTCACTGGCCTCTTTATTTATAAAAAAAAATAATCCTCTCCGTCTCAGAGGTTAGTGTTGTTCAACTAATATTTTATACCTCACAATAAAAATTAAAAGTACAACTACACTTTTGGGGACGATAGGGAGTAACTTCTAAATTTCTTTCTTGAGTTAGTAAGTTCGTGTATTTGTTATTAAATTAAAATATTTCCGGACGAAAATTTTTGTTCAACAAATTGTTCACAGAAGCAAATAATAATATTATAAATTATATTACAAGTAAAAGAGCTAAAATAAAGTTAATTTCTATGATTAAAATTTTAATTTTGTATTTAAATAAACATCGTATTGATATTTCATATGGTCGAAAGAGAAAGCCCATTTTTTTTATTTCGCCTGTACAACTTTTTCATCGTGACTCGACCCCGTTTGCCATTAAAGCACTACCAACATGAGGGGGGTATTTGCACCTCCATGAGGGTAATGGGGTTTATCTTTTCTGACTTATCCCTGCTTTCTACAGTGGAGATAATTTGAATAAAAGTCCTAAATCTGAAAGCTAAAACTAAAATCATAAAGAAAGAAAAAATAGGATTAATTAGATCATAAGATCAAAATTCATGAATTATACTCGGTTTCTGATTTCTCATACAAACTTTCTCTCTCTAACTTTTTTTTTTATAAATACACAAACTTTACTAATATCCTACACTGAGAGGCGTTACTATAATTGGAAGTTCGAGAGCTCTCACAACTCGTTCCCCACATGACCATATTACATACCTACATTATATAAGTCCACACCCCTTAAGCTCTCCTCTCTCATTCACAAGAACAACTTCAGAAACTCCTCCTCATCACACAATAACATTTTCTCTTCCATCTCCAAATCAGCCATCAAGAGTAATGTTGGTAAGATGTAAGGAAACTGACCCCAACATCGCCAGCACCAACACGGCGACCTGCAAATCCGGGCCAACTCTATCTACATGGAGGAAGATCACGGCCAACACCAGATCAACGGGCCCGGGCAGCCCCTAAACTCATGGTCATAAGACACTTCCCCTGTCCTAAAACTTCTCCATCTCTCTCCCCAGACCAAATTCTAAGCAACTTGAAATCAAACATACAATATAATTTTTTTAAAAGTGGAAAAAAAAAAACAATAACTGGGGAAAAAACAGAAAATGCTTCCTGCATCAACATTTCAGCACTAACAAATGATAGTAGAACATTAGTAAGTAAATAAACCAGATAATGCCAACACTTGGATTTCTGATCTCAATGCAGAAATCATTGATCAGCTCAACAGAAATAATGGAAACACACGACATTGGTATTTTCAGCCACGTATTTTTCATAAAAAGACCTGTCTGATTTTCCATTTTCACTTCACAGAATTGCAACATCTCACATTCCTGTAGGTTGAATGATCCCCACATGATCGATCATATCATGCGTGCGCCATCATCGAGCAACAGAAACACTGGATTCATGACTGGATCTGTTGCCCTTACGCCTTGGAAAAGAACTGTAAAGAAATGAACACAAATGTAGACAAGAGTCCTAACTATCCAATCTTCAACTGAATCTGGAAACTACAGCCTCTTTGCCATGCTTTATTACCAATAAACTGGCCATTTCAAGGTCCAAACTCCTGCAAAAGTAATGCACGCACAGAGAAGTTAGTTAGATGAAATAAAACGAGTCGTGTTTCCGAAGCAATATATCAATAGCAGTTGGCATTGCCAAGGGCCAAACCAGAAAACTGCACAACTATAAATGGAAGCTGAAAATAATATGACCCTTCACATCTTTAGACCCATAGAAATTAAAGAGATTAAATAAATAAAATAAAACATTACATATTTGAAAAGAAATTGGTGAAACGTAAAAACAATAGATGGTTCTACTATATTACTGGAAGTATCCTCATGACGAGGTACAAAAAGATCAAAACTCAGAAAGACATCAACATAACGATGCTCCTTCACGTAGAAATTATCAACAAGCCTCTCGATCTTACCCTGGAATCTTCACATCAAATGTATAAAAGTAACAAATGGAAATTATCTCACCTCAGATTTACTAAAAATACAAAAATTGTTAAATGAGGAAAAAAGAGTCCATCAGGATACATACAATATGTTAGGATCTAAAAAGAGATGCTAAAGGGCAAAATCCACATAAATAATACATGGAATCAATGCAACTGAAGCTACACATAGATTCAATAAATACAATAATGACTGAGATGTAATCTGGATATAACTCTAAAATTCCCATTTGGTTGGCCAGGAACAAGCTTTCAAAATCTTGAGAATGTAGTTTCTTATTTCATTTTTAGTCCTCTCTGCCTCATCCAGAATAACAGAACCTTTAGTTAGCATTATCAGCTAGTTATCTACCAGATTTCTACTACACAAAAAGTCTTGGTTATTCTTCTTTTTCTCCTGAATCTAGAAAAAGTAAAAATGAATAGAAGCCAGAAAACCAAATTCAAGAGCACGTGTTACTAAGACAGAGTGACTGAAGCTAGCTACAGCTAGGAACCTCATAGTAATTTTAGTCCGGTGTAATTCCTTGTCCTGTCAGCAATTAACGAATATGTTTTGCACTTAATGTATCTTCTACCAATATAGAAATGCACCTTTAACAGGAGGAAGCTTATCACTTTCACATACAAAACTAAACATTGACCCCATTCTGGAGCTTCAACTAATAGCTGAAAACTCAACTGTAATAACTATGGATTAAGCTCATGTGAGAGAAATGTACAAGCAATAGCTATGTTGCAAGTGAAACTCAAAATAGGGATCCTTGCCCAAAGCACTTTATCTCAGTGTAATTAAATAAGACCTTCACATAAGGAACTCTTTAAGTCACCACACACTTCCTCCCTCATCTCAACTAGTGTCTCAGTAGAAGTCGTAACATAACACCAACTAAGTAAGTTCAATGTTCTATTGTAAACTTTAATAATGCATATCTACCTGAGTGTATATGCTTTATAAAATACAAGCATTGTGCCTTTCGATGTAATGTCTTAGATGATTAATGGACCAGTTTGCAATCAAATTTTTCCTTGCAGTTTTCTGGGATTCATCAAAGCTAATTAAGCTCCTAGGGTAAAACGGCCTTGTAAGTGAGTAAACCATGTATAAGATACAGAAACAAGAGAAATACTGAAGGTGGAGGGAGGACAGTGAGATAGTATTTTCTCACTTCTAGAGATTTGATAATCAGCTCCATTTTATTATAAGGTACTAAGAAAATTTTTTTCAGAAAAATAACGAACAGCAAAGAAATATTTCAAGAGAAACAACCTGAGTACCACTCAAACTTCTTTCTCTTGCATGGATTGATCTATCTAGAGAGAGAGAATCCTTGTCCCGATCCTATCAAAATTCTGGATTTGGGCTGGATGTGATGGAAAAACATACACCACTCTCAATTTGTAGTCTCCAACTGCATGCCCTCTCTCATTGAACTATAAAATAAAAATATATATCAATTCAAGTAAACAAACCATTTGCAAAACAAGGAAGTGCCAAAATAATGTTGATTGGCAGACATCCAGCATCTTGCATTTGGAACAGGGGCTTTACATTAGTCCACTCGTCTCTATATCAATGAAGTGGAGATTGAAACTCTGTTTCCTACACAGACATAACATAACCTCATCTTACGGACATTCTCAAATGGCTGTTACGAGCAAGTTAAGAAGCTTAGAAGGAAGCAGATTGACCTTTGGCAAAGACAAATAGATTTCTTTAAATATATAATTACCAGTTTCCGTGTTCTTTCTACAGTGTCATCAGGACTTCAGTAAGAATACTCTTAATCAAAAAACTTATCACTTGCATTCCATGTTTGGAGGGACTCTCCTCTGGAGCGCGCATGGTTACTGCAAAACACACAAACGAGAGATGACTTTCTCAAAGGGGTATCTGTACAACTAAAAAAAAAAAAAGGTAGAAAAAGTGGAACAACGATAGACAAAAAGAGTTTTTAATGTCAAATCCAAGAGGTGCAGTAAGGACATTTGTAGGTCACTCAATGTTTCCTTGCTTTGGCAATCAATTTTTTTACATCCTAAATCCTAATCTACCAAGAACGGGACATTAAATAATGTCTTCTATTTCATCTTCTCATTCTTCTGAATCTAGATCCAATTTCTGCCAAAGATGGTATCCATTACAGCATTGACAATTAAAAGGTACACAGCAGCAGTAGGCTAAATCATGAGTTCAAAAGTATTATATAAGGGAATGTTCCATACTCATAGCAAGAATATTTATGAGGGATATTAAGTCGTTTGCATCCATGTTGAAGGCTAATAAAATAATTTTTAACATGCCATTGAGTTCGACCGAAAAGGTGAACATTTCAAACTTCCAATTAGAAAACCAAGGATACTTTCCCATTGGATACAGCATTGTTAGCAGCAAGACCTTTTCAGATTCTAGAACTAGAAGTCTTGTATTAACAAATATGGGAGAAATAGCATGTTCTATCAAAATATATGTGATGGAGGCTTCATATGAGGGTCGGGAGGAGAGGAAGAAGAAGGATATCAACGGAAAAAAAGAGTTTTGACAGAAAAAGTGATAGTAGGACTCAGTTTATCAAAAGGTCCTTCAATACTTTGAGTATTTATTAATTCTTATTGGAGAAAAACATATATGGATTGCAGTAAAAGTTACATTATTTCAAGGTCATCCATTTTGAATAGAAGTAAAAGAAAAGGAGTAATCCTTATAAGCACATCTTTACAACGTTTAATAAAAAAAATAGCACTATCTCATTGAGAACTTCGGGAGGCAACTATATAATTGCCAATAACACTAAAATGAAAATAAATCTTCAAAATTTGTAACTTTAGATGAATCCCTGCATAACAAATATATAAAAATCATAAGACCCACTTCAATAGTATAAAGAATGTGAGATAGGGTTCGAAAATATACAAGCAAAAGGAGCATCATCAAAATCAACTCCAACATCATCTCTCTCTGAAATTAAATTATAAATAAATAAGTGGCAATATATACCATTGTCACTAAAAATGGCCTTAGGATTCAGTTTTTTATCTCTCAATATCATTTTTTTAAAATTGTGGATTACCTAGTAATTGTTATCCGAAGACCTTTTGAATTCTATTATTATTTTTTAAAAAAAAAATATAGTGATCTCACACATAAAAGAGATATTCTACCCAAATGCAAAAATCATTAGAGAAGAAAGATGCAAATTACCAAATGAAAAGCATGTTTACAAACTATTCTCACCAAATCATTCTCAAGAATACAACAAACTCCCCAATCACATTCACACCCCTAAGAACACATATCTAAGAACATGCCAAGAAACAACTGGAAGACTAATTTTGCTTAAGCCATATCTTTTGTCTTCTCCCTGAATCCAGTTTTCATGAAGAATCTTTCTAATCTCCAGTATTCATTATATATAGAGAAAGAGGTAATAAAAATAATAATAATAATAATAATAATAATAATAATAATAATAATAATAATAATAATAATAATAATAATAATAATAATAATAATAATAATAATTCACAGCACCTTCAACTGTGTCACAAGTTGATCCAGAGCAGGAAATCATTCCAACTATTTGGTTTAACAAAATACTTCTCTGGACTTGTAGTCATAACCTGAAACAAAAAATTATGAAATCTGAGACATGAATATATTACACACACACACACACACACACACACACACACACATATATATATATATATATGATTGTACAGAAATGACAAAATCAATACACAAAACTCAATTTTTTAACTCATTAGCCTTAAAAGCAACACGCCTTCGAGAGTTACTAAAACAATCGAATCGTGCAAGAAGGCTTGCTTCATTAATTCAACTAAATCAAACCAAAATAATACAGAGACAGATCAAACATAGCAGGAATAAATCAACATTAATCTTCCAGAAATCAGATTCATCAGAATAAACATCAAATAAATAGTAAAATAGAATTACTGACAGCGGAAAGAGAGCTCCTGGGGAGGTTCGACATTGAGAAGCTTTTCTGAACTGGCCATTTTGAGCAGTGAGTAGCGTATAACTCATTTGGTGATTGAAATGAAAACCCTTTTCCCCTTTCTTCTTCCGGGGTTTCGAGTTATGAAGAAGAAAAATGGAAGAGAGGAAAATAAATAATAATTTGGAGAAGGTGGAACTGAAGACATGGATATAGGAAAAGAAAAATGACAAGGAATCATTATTGTAATAGAGATGCAACAAGACTTGAACTCGTAAAAGTCTACTGTCTACAAATTAATCAAAGTCAAGAAAACTGGCAGGATTGCTAGTTGCAGAGAGAGAGAGAGAGAGAGAGAAAGAGAATCGCGCCAACGAGAAAGAATCGTTATGTTAATATGCAGCCATGCCTCTTTTCTTTCCATTTGGGATCCCTCTAATTCTATGCCAACCTTATCAATTTTTTATTCTTTATTTTATTTTTTTCTTGAATTTCAATTGCCACTTGTGTTGTTAGTAGTTTAATTTTATAAATTAATTAATTAGTAGTAGTACTTATTAATTTAATTAGGGTTTATAATTTTTTACATTTTAATTGTGAATTTTTTATTTAATGATTGATTGTTGTGGCTAATTATTCCATAATTAGGGTATACTATATAGTTTTAAGTTTTAATTCCTGAAGGTAATAAATATTAATTAGAATTCATTATATAATAATAATATTTATATTTAAAATAAAGTATTATTAATGAAGTGAAATTAATAGTAAGGACTTTTTTAAAGTGTCCCATCTTATATATATTCTAGTTTATTATCATTCATTTTCTTATTGCGTTTTAGTTTCATTTTGTAATTGTAATTACGATTGATTATATCCAATTAAAATATATAATTATTTTTAAATTTTTAGTTAATAGTTAATTAGTGTATGGTTGATTATTTCATCAATTAGGGTATGTGGATATTTGTTAGCTTCAATTTATTTAGTAGTAATAATTAATAATTATAATTAGAGTAATAATTTTTATTTTATATATAATAAGTTGTATTAAATTAATAAATTTAATCTTGATACATAAGTGTGACATATGTATACAAAATCTTGGAGTTGCTTGACATGAGAATTTTAATCCATTTTCTTGTATACTACAGTTGTCGTAGCTCTACACGGACAAAAAACTTATTTTTGGTACATTTGTTCTTATTTTTTGAGTTTAATTTAGCGAAATCTAAATTTTGTTAATTAATTAGTTACTTTGTCAATAATCAATTGTAAAAGTCTGCATGATTCTTTACATGTTTTTATTTAGAAATGCTATGTATTTGTTAATTTTTATTAATTTCTTTGATATATATCATGTTAATGTATTAATGTTCAGTTACAATTTGTATAAACAGACTTCATACTTAAACGGAATATTAGCATTATATGATATTTTGAGTGAAATGTTCCGTATATGGGTTATTAACAAATCAAATCACAGTTAATACCATTTTAAAGTGTAGCAAACTATAAACAGAATTTATTAATTTTTTATAATTGCCATCACACCCAATTTTCAGTCATCGAAATTATAATGTGACTTTTTTTTCAATCCACATAAATAAAAATTATCTACATGGATTAAAAACAAGCCATGATATAAATTCCGATCGTTAAAAATTAAGAATGATTTTAATTGCAAAAACCTAGATAAATTGTGCACATGTTTTCTACATTTTAAAAATGATATTGCAATTGTAAATTAGAGTATATGTGATGATTTCATTCAATTAACTCTTTTTGCATATTCATATACAAACACACTCAAACTATATGGCCAATCAACGATTGTTGTTAATTAAAGACCTACACAATTTAAAACTAAAAAAACAGTTACCTCAACTATTCCAAAAGTATCAAATTGCCACTGAATATAAACGTGCACACGTTTCTCGACAGTCTTAGTTTTAGAGGGGGAAAACATTGCAATAATTAAAGATTTAATAATTCACAATCAGAATTTAGTATTTCATAATTCTAGTTTAATACTTCATAAAAAAGATTTAATAATCTATAATTAGGGTTTATGATAAATTTAATTAGATTTAAATGAAAATGATCTTGACATATCATCACGATATATGGACTAAACATGTATAGTTATGACGGATATCAGATCCATCAAACTACAATCATACTTGTATCAAAATACAGCTAAATACCAGCGAAATTACAATTATGCCACCATATATTTGCTTGGATCCGAATTGGGGATAAATCTCGACATGTCGTACAATCTAACACAAGTTTTTGTGGTTTTATGAAACCTCTTTAGTTCTACTTAGCTCCCAACTACAAGATAAATCTCTATGAAAAATCTTGCAGTATAAACTAATTTCTGTAACGCGGTCTTCTCTCTTCGGGCCCGAAAACAAACAAAAATAGATAAGCACATAGGTCGAAGACAGCGTCATAGATTTCTCGAAGCCACCTAAAACACAAGTCAAGGACATACTCCCAAACCGCGGTAAGAAAGCCAAGGCCTAAGTAGAGAAGAATATTCCCAATCCGATCTTCTGCAGCATCTAAAGCCCTATTCCACATCATCCTTAGTACCAATATTGTGATTGCATATATCAAAGTCCTGTAGAGGAATTTGTTAGCAAATAGAATGATAGTGATTTCAATAATGCTTAATTTCCGAAATCAAGCCACTCTCATGAATATGATCACGAACGAAATGATTTTAGATATGTCAGGGCAACAGATGAATACCATATGCGCGATAGAATCTCCATAGTAATATACCAAAAGATCAAGCATGAGAATGCAAAGATGATGGCATTCCTCAACAAATCCCAATGATTCCGTGTCTTTCTGTACAACACTCTTAATTCATAATCTTCGACCATTGCTGCTCTTTCTCTTTCTCTGAACTGTAAACCAAGAAAAGATTTCAAATAGACAATCATCTAAAGAGGAGGCATGTCATAATCTGTCTCATTTTTCTTTTAGAATACCAAAACATCGACATATACAATCACGATGCAAGAGATAAAGGATATCCAGGTCCAGTTAATCATGGACAGGTACAACAACTTCAGTTTTGCTTATTTTGGAGAACAAATCAGTTTACCGCATATGAAGTGTATAACGCAAGAAATTCCTTACTCCTTTAGCCTTTCTATAAGGAAACCTTAGCAGAAATATTCTTATATAGGTGCTAGAAATCTCAATGAACCCAAAGTAAAATAAACAAAAAACATTCTTGACAGAGAGGATAGGTTCTCTTAAGTCTTACCAGTCCTGGGAGGCTTTCTTCAGTGTGGTTACGACTTGCTTGAAAACTCTTTATGAAAACTTTATCTCCATATTGCGTGTTAGAAAGAGCCTCCACTTGACCAAGCACAGTTACTGGGGAATAGAAGAAAAGAAAAATGAAAAAAGTATCAAGAGATGACTTCATAAAAAAGTCAGTAGATGTAGTAATAGTAAATCAATCAGAAATTGTATAACAGTTCAATAAAATGCTAAAAATGGATTTTTCTCAATGATCTGAGTTCCATAACCAACTTGATGCTAATGATTATCTTCAACCAGCACATCTTATCTACGAGCATAGTTGCTGCAGACATGGTGAAACATCCTTATAGACCCCCAAACCATACATATCCATCACAAAGATTTTGTATAGGGTACCATAATATACTAACATCTTTTCTTGGAGCAACGGGGCTGTCACGATTGTTATCAGATTGGATTAGAGGATTTACCTACGCCTGCTAAGAGGATTGATGACGTCTTTGGTCATCTTAAATAAACCTTCGATTCCTTCTGAGAATCATTTTACCCCGGAAGGCCTGAACTTGCTTGGTCAATTATAAGGAATAATAATTACCAAAGTCAAAAATCATCTACCTTATAGCCACATGTTCTGCATTTTATATCCCCCAACCCCAATAGACTCCAGTGAATCACTGTCTATGAATAGATTTCTTAAGAAATAAGAACAATTCAAACATTTCTTTCATTCTTGAGGATCTAGTAAGTTGGATCACAGCAACTCACAAAATGTGATTCTATCCTATTCCTAAGTAGGATCATAGAGACTCAACATG
The DNA here is from genome assembly GCA_031470985.1 of Agastache rugosa. Classification (NCBI taxonomy): domain Eukaryota; kingdom Viridiplantae; phylum Streptophyta; class Magnoliopsida; order Lamiales; family Lamiaceae; genus Agastache; species Agastache rugosa. Next base: position 5,909,368 of record CM062603.1, read on the forward strand.
CCAATTTAATAGGATAGAAATCAAAGTGAAAAAACATGCTCATATTAGACGCATATCAAAATATATATTTTTTTTCCGAGATGGATACAAGTTACATTATCGTCAAATCACAAATTCATAATGTCATAAATAATTCCATATAAACCACAATACCATCATTTTTCAGATTCATAATGTTACAAAAAAATACAGAATATTGATAGTATAAAAGAGCCAACAAAATTCAGTATTGAGCACCTGTTACATCACGAGATGACCCAGGACTCAGAATTCCATAACTGGGTCCACCCCTGAACTTCGGCGGATCTGTGGTCTTAACCTGAAATCAATCATAAAAAAAAAATTAAAAAAAAAAACAGCTGAAATTAATCAAATAATCTGACTAAGATGAAACAGGAAATGACTAGCCTTAAACGCAACAGGAGATCGGGAGGAATTATTCCATATTCGAAATGTAGAAGTAGAAGAAATTTGCCCCCTCTCCTCAACTAACCAAATAAAAATTACATTAAAAAAAAATAAAAAATTAGAGTAACAGAGAAATCGATGATTGCTAGCTAAGACAGTGAATTATCAGAAAAGAAGCAAAAGAGGATAAGAAATCAGTAAATTTTTAGGAGTAAAACAGAAACTGACAACAAAAAACGAGGTTTTTGCGAGGTTTGACGCGGAGAAGCTGCTGCCTGCGCATTATGAGAAAATCTCAGCGTAATTGAATTAGGTTTAAGCAGCAGCAAAAAAACCTTTTCGTTTTTTGGGTGTTCTAACACTGAAGAAGAATTGATGGAGAAATGAAGAAAAATAAGGAGAAGAAAGAATCAGAGACATTGAAAAAGAGAAGGACCCAATAGATTTTCTAATCAAATTCAAATACAAGAGTTGAACTCGTAAAACTGAATAAATAAATCGAAGTGACGAAATTGCAGGTTGCAGGGAGGGAACGGCAAGTTGCAGTAGAATAATGAGAGAGAAGGAAACCGCGCGAATGAGAGAGAAACTTGCAACGGCCTCAATCAATTTTTCAATTTTTTTTGAAAAGATGAATTTTTTAATTTTTAAATAGAGTTAATTGCTAATTAAATCCAAATATTGTAATCCCCTAAAAAAATCCAAATATGTTAAAGTATTTGTAATTTTAGATCTAATTTTTTTTTTGAGGTAATTTTAGATCTAATTTTTTAAAAGTTTAAATAATGCGACAATTTTGTAGTAAATTAGTTTTGCACGATGCCAGCATGGCAGACGTTAGTAGGGTTTTTTTTTTTTTTAGGGAAAAAGACTATTCTAGTTAAAAAATAATAAAACATAATTATAATTAAATTATAAACTACAAATATGTGAAGGACAACACTAAATTTTTTAAAAGGGTATTGTTATTCGGACACACTATAGTCAGGACACATGGTTGCAATTGAGGGAAATCACAATGTTTCGAAATTAATCAATTCATCAGAATATTTCGCTATTATATGGATTGATATTGATGCCCTTTCAGGATAAAAATATTGCGTGAATCTTTCTAACAATAGAATATCTCTCAAATAATTAAGTTGCCCTTAATTATGAAATAAAAAATCAAATTAGTTTGCAGGATAAAGATATTGCATGATTCCTCTAACAATAATTAATTAGGAAATACATATTTGAGTTAGTTGGTAATTAGGAGTTGGTGTGGATGGGAGATTAATTTCGGAGGGGGTCTGCATGTGATCGATATTTTGGAGGAGTGGGTGGGAAATTTTGGGGAATTGGATTACCTTCAAGTAAGGGTAATGATTAACCCACTATCCAAATCAAACAAGGAGTAATGGATTCAATTAATTGAATTCATTTCCATGATAAAAAAATACCGAACCAACATGGACTTAGAGCAAAGACGGAAGAATATAAAATTCTAGCTCAAGACGAGAGGTCCATATAAGATCCACACTATCGTGCATTTGTTCAAGCTAAACAAGTACATATTTATGAAAAAAGAACTCAAGAACATGATCAATCAGATATTTTTGCAACTGGTATATCCTCTCCATGTTTTAATGATATTGGAGAATCTGGTTCCAATTTACCAAACTATTAGATTAATTTCATGTTCATTGCGGTAATTTCGTTGTTTGTCTTGTATTATCATTTTCAATGTCGGTTATATGTTTCCTGAGTATGTGATTTAATTTTCTAGTAATTTCATATTGTATTTTTATTTTTAATGTCGTAATATGTCATGTATTTTTTATATCAATGTTATTGTATTTCTTTTCCTATCTTCGTATTTTTTATTGTAAACATTTAAATCTTATAAATTATACTAGTAAATTAAAAAGGGTCTAAATGTAGCCCCCAAATTACTAGTCTCCATAGCCCCTATAAAAAAATAATTAAAATTACTATTGTACCTATATAGCCCTCGAAGAATCATAATTAATTAATAATATTCTAAATAATCAAGATAAAAAAATATGAATATGTAATTGGCATACCCAAGAACACCAACAAAACGCCAAATACTTTTAACTCCAAACTAGAAATTAGTAAATTACAACGAAAAAGTGGTTGCCGAAGCTCTGGAATTGGAGGCGCGCCACCGACGTGGAGTAGGATGGCACCGTTTGCTTTTCCGACAAGGGTTCTTTAAATTCTCGATTCTTCTCCGCCGTATGAGATCTAAATTATACTTCTTACTTCCAGTCGACAGAAAAAGAGAGAAAAGGCATATTTCATATTTTTACGTGAATCTAATATTCATGGCATACACCATTTATGAAGGAATTCTTGATTTTCATTATCAAAGAGCACTTTGAGAAATCATGTAATGAGAATATGGAAATAATATGCAAAAAAGAAAAAAAAGAAAAAGGAATATGAACATAATATTATAGTCAATAGTGAAGATCATGAACATACACTGTTTCATCTTTGAAGCATGATGTTGGACTTCTTTTTGCACTTTGATTTCGTTCTTCCATGCCTCTTACGCGTGTTGTTTTATGATTTGTGTGTTCAGTTGGGGGCTATATTATTGATATATTATTGTTATTAGTTTAAGGTTTTTGTATTTATTAATTAATTATAATTCTTTGGAGGCTATATGGTAAAATAGTAAAATTATATTAATTTTAATTATTATTTTTTATAGAGAGCTATAGAGAATAATTTGGAGGTTACGTTTAGAATAATCAATTAAAAATCAAGCTTCATCTGAATAATTTGGACCATTATCATTTCTCAAAAAAGAAAAAAAAAATCCTAATAAATGGCCCAAAACAATTAAAAGGCCCAAACAAATGAAAAAACTTAGTAATTAATTAACCTGGGCAACGTTCATTTTCTTCTCTTTCATATCTGGGCCGTTCTTTCTCTCTCCTCTCTGTCTTTCTTCACTTCTTCTTCCTCTCTATTTGTCTTCAATCTACAAACACTCGAAATTAGAAGGATTCATATGCAATATTCAGAAGTTCAAAAGTCCGTTTGATCTACAGTAGAAACCCAAATTTGCGTTTGGAGGAGAGAGAAACTGAAGAAAAACGCATTTGCGTCTGGATTTGCAGGTACGTTGCATTTTGCAGATGCGGTAACCCATTGGAGATGCAGCGATCTGGACTGCACCGGGTAATTTTTTTACCCTAAATTCGATGCAGCGATCTGGACTGCACCGGGTATTTAAATGCGTGTTTGATTTGATGAGATGGTTTAATTCGAATTAACACAATATATAAATTAAGATATTCGAACTAACAAAACTTATCTGGAGTAGAATTGAGTTGGAATTCTGTGTTTCTTTTGCACTACTAGCTGATTAGGCAGGTAGATTGGGTGAATTTTCGTCTGTTTATAGAGCCAATCATATAAATTGGATCCTTCACTGTATTCTTCCGAAGCTCTAATTTGATACTTTGCATTTTGATTTGCAATAGGGAGACTTACTTTTTGTGATCTTGGTTTTTCATGTACCGATTGGCTTGCTTTCAGTTGATTGTCTCTAAATGTGAAGAGAAATGAAAACATTAATTTTGTGGTGTGAATTTCACTCATTTCTAGGATTTTTCAGCAGCTTTGTTCTTCTGCAACAATTTTTTCTCCCTTTTTTTTAATAGCAAAACTTATTTAGTTAAGAGCCAGCATTCTTTCTCATATTATTGACCTGCAAGATGGAAATCAATAAAGAACACACTGTTGTAAATATTAAAGTTTTGTGTTAATCCAATCTCCCTTTAACCATGCATTAAGTAGGATTTTACAGTAGGTTCTGTTAACTAGCCTGCACTCTTGTTTCTATCTATTCCATGTTAGTCAATTTTTCTCGAGTCAATATTACTGACCTTTGTCAATTTTTGAATAATTTGTGAAGTGCAGTACTAAATCGCCCTGCCGGGCACCTTCATGCATGTGCTAGAAGCCTAAGTTGCGACATTATAGAAGAAACAAGATGACTTCGAGTTTGCTAAATGAGCAGAATGAAGTCAATGGGTTGGTTGAGCAGCCCAATTGTTTATTCAAGCTTTCTGGCGGAGCCTTGGCATGTATGGTGAGTTCAGAGATTGGTGCGGTTTTGGCTGTGATGAGAAGAAATGTGAGATGGGGAGTGCAATATGCCTCTGATGATGAGCAGATAGAGGACTTTCTCATAAAATCGTTCAAGGAACTCCGTAAAAAGATATTTTCTTGGCACAATCATTGGCATACCATTGATCCAGTTCTGTACCTCCAACCATTTATGGAAGTCATTAAATCTGATGAAACTGGTGCACCAATCACTGGTGTTGCATTGTCATCGGTTTACAAAATCTTAAATCTACAGATACTCGACTCAGAAACTGTGAATGTAGATAATGCCTTACACCTAATCGTAGATGCTGTCACAAGCTGCCGTTTCGAGGTGACTGATCCTGCTTCTGAAGAAGTTGTACTGATGAAAATTCTGCAAGTTCTTTTGGCTTGCATGAAAAGCAAGGCATCAGTTAATTTGAACAATCATCATGTATGTAGCATCGTGAATACTTGTTTCCGTATAGTTCATCAGGCAAGCTCAAAAAGTGAATTGCTGCAAAGGATATCCCGTCACACCATGCATGAGCTTGTCAGGTGTATATTTTTGCACCTTCCTGATTTGGAGGGTAGAAGGAATCAATTGCCTTGTGGAGAGAAGTCTTCTTCAAATGTAGAGGTAAAGTGTTTACTATTTATATGAATCCTTACCAACATTAGAAATGATCTGTGCTTTGCCTCCATCATGTTGATGCCGACCATGGACTTTAGACTTAGTTTTGCTTTACAATTTAAAATATTTTACTGAGTAACACAAATATAGAAAGTAGAAAAAAGTTACCCAGCAGAAAGAATCTTCCATTGGTTGGAATGTTTGCTTATTTATTTTGGAAGAACATGACCTGAGATATATTTTAATGTCATAATAAATGATTGATTTTCTAACTCTAAACTGTAAGTTAAGCTGAAACTTTCTTTTAGTTCAAAGGTGGGAGATGATTATAGTTGAAATTATAAGGTCATCACAAAAATACTATTCTAAGTAGTTATCTGTTTCCATGACCATTTTAGCTGATACTTGATGCTAAGTTATGTATTTCTGAAGGAACTTTACCCATTGCAGGACAATGCAGCAGTGCAAAGTCCTACTGTTGAGGGGAAGCCTAAGAATGAAGCTTGCACTCCTGCAGAATCTGAAAATGAAAAGATTGAGAATGCTCATGCGAGTGATGACACCTTAAGGGATGACTCTCCAATGAAGGACCCGTATGGAGTCCCAGCAATGGTGGAAATATTTCATTTCTTGTGCTCTCTTTTAAATGTTATGGAGAACATAGAAATGGGTCCAAGATCTAATCCAATAGCATATCATGAAGATGTTCCTCTGTTTGCGCTGGGTTTGATTAATTCTGCAATAGAATTGGGCGGAGCTTCTTTTGGGAATCATCCTAAATTATTAGCTCTGATACAGGAAGAACTATTTTACAATCTGATGCAGTTTGGTTTGTCAATGAGTCCACTTATTCTTTCAACAGTTTGTAGCATAGTCCTCAATCTTTATCATCATCTCCGAACTAAATTAAAACTACAGCTTGAAGCTTTTATTTCCAATGTGTTGTTGAGGATTGCACAAAGTAAGCATGGAGCTTCCTACCAACAGCAGGAGGTTGCTATGGAAGCTCTTATTGACTTCTGCAGGCAGCCTATGTTTGTTGCTGAGTTGTATGCCAATTATGATTGCGACATATCCTGCGGCAATGTGTTTGAAGGCCTTGCTAACCTGCTATCGAGGAGTGCTTTTCCTGTTAACAGTCCTTTGTTGGCTATGAACACCCTTGCTCTGGATGGTCTTATTGCTTTGGTTCAGGGTATGGCTGAAAGGATAGAACGTGATTCATCCAGTTTAGGGGAAGCCAATCCAGAACTTGAAGAATATAGTTCATTTTGGATTCTTAGATGTAATGATTATGGTGAACCTGTTCACTGGGTTCCATTTGTTCATAGTATGAAGAACATTAAGCGGAAGTTGATGGTTGGCGTTGATCACTTTAACAGGGATCCCAAGAAGGGTCTGGAATTTCTTCAAGGAATAAAATTGTTGCCTGACAAACTGGACGCCCGAAGTGTAGCATTTTTCTTTAGGTATACTGTGGGACTAGATAAAAATCTTATTGGGGAATTTCTAGGAAGTCACGATGAATTCTGTATACAAGTTCTTCACGAATTTGCTAGGACTTTTGATTTCCGGAACATGAATTTGGACACTGCTTTGCGCATTTTCTTGGAAACTTTCAGATTGCCTGGAGAATCCCAGAAGATACAGAGAGTGCTTGAAGCATTTTCTGAAAGCTATTATGAGCAATCATCAAATATTTTGGTCAATAAGGATGCTGCTCTGCTGTTGTCATATTCTTTAATCCTGCTCAACACTGATCAGCACAATGCACAGGTCAAGAAGAAGATGAGCGAAGAAGATTTCATACGTAACAATCGGAAAATCAATGGTGGAAATGACCTACCTCGAGATTTCTTGTCCGAGCTTTATCATTCTATCTGTGAAAATGAAATTCGCATGGTTCCAGATCAAGGAGGTGCTGCTGCGGTTCTGACGCGAAGCCACTGGATTGGTCTGACACACAGAGCAAAACATACATCACCGTACATTATTTCTGATTCAGGTTCCCACCTTGACTATGACATGTTTGCTATTTTGTCTGGTCCTGCAATTGCTGCCATATCCGTAGTGCTTGATCATGCAGAGGACGAAGATGTTTTACAGTCATGCATTGATGGATTCTTGGCCATTGCTAAGCTTTCATCATCATATGATCTGGGCGACGTATTAGATGATTTGGTTGTCTCTCTTTGCAAGTTTACAACCTTGTTGAGTCCTTTCAATGAGAAATCAATTCTTTATTTTGCGGATAACATAAAAGCTAAGATGGCAACTGTAGCAGTTTTTACCATTGCAAACTGTTACAGTGACAACATTCGATCAGGCTGGAGAAATGTGGTGGACTGCATCTTGAGTTTGCATAAGATAGGCCTTCTTCCTGCACGTCTTGCCAGTGATGCTACTGATGAGTTGGAGTCTTCTTCTCCTGATAATGGTCAAGTGAAAACATCAGCTATTTATTCACCTGCAACTCAGGTGCCGGCAACAATTCCTTCTAGGAAATCATCTGGGCTTATTAGCCGGTTTAGCCTTTTGTTATCTCTTGATGCAGAAGAACCTGCATCCCAACCCTCAGAAGAACAGCTTGCTGCTCGTCAGCGTACTCTGCAGACAATACAAAATTGTCACATTGATAGCATTTTTGCTGAGAGTAAGTTTCTGCAAGCAGAATCCTTATCACAGCTTGTTCGTGCTCTTGTCATGGCTGCAGGACGTCCTCTCAAAGGGAATAATGGCTCTTCAGAAGATGAAGACACAGCTGTTTTCTGTCTGGAGTTGCTAATTGCCATCACTCTAAACAACCGGGATAGAATCATGCTTCTTTGGCAAAATGTGTATGAGCACATAGCAAATATTGTTCAATCAACCGTGATGCCTTGCACTCTTGTAGAGAAGGCTGTTTTTGGGCTCCTCCGCATATGCCAGCGATTGCTTCCTTACAAGGAAAACCTTACGGATGAGCTTCTCAAGTCTCTGCAACTAGTATTGAAACTTGATGCTCGGGTAGCTGATGCCTATTGCGAGCAAATCACACAGGAAGTCATGCATCTTGTGAAAGGAAATGCAATGCAGATAAGATCTCATATGGGTTGGCGGACAATCATATCCTTAGTTTCAATCACAGCTCGGCATCCAGAGGCATCTGAAGCAGGTTTTGAGACCCTGTCTTTTATCATGTCCGAGGGGGCCCACCTGTCACCTGCTAATTACGTTCTTTGCGTGAATGCTGCTAGGCAGTTTGCTGAGTCTCGAGTGGGCAATGTTGATAGGTCTGTCAGATCCTTGGACCTGATGTCTGGTTCAGTTGTTTGTCTGGTGACGTGGTTTTACCAGACTAAGGAAGCAGCAGCTGGTGAGGAGACTGCAGTAAAGATGTCTCAGGATATTCTGGAAATGTGGATGAGACTTATACAAGGGCTGAGAAAAGTATGCGTAGATCAAAGAGAAGAGGTCAGGAATCATGCTATCGTGTTGTTGCAAAGATGCTTAACGGGAGTGGATGGTATCTCCATACCAACCCAACTATGGCTGCAATGTTTTGATCTTGTGATCTTCACATTACTTGAAGAAGTACCTGAAATGGCTCAGCAACAATCTGCCAAGGACTATCGCAGCCTGGAAGGATCGATGATGCTTTCTCTCAAACTCTTGTCGAAAGCATTTTTACAAGCCCTGGTCGATCTATCTCAGTCAACTGCATTCTGCCAACTCTGGTTAAAGGTGCTTGGTTGTATGGAAAAATACATGAAGATGAGATTCAGAGGAAAACGGAGTGAAAAGGTCCATGAATTAGTTCCGGAGCTTCTAAAGAACACCCTGCTAGTGATGAAGACGAGTGGAATTCTCGTACCGTGTGATCCCGTCGGAGGAGACAGCTTTTGGCAACTAACTTGGTTGCACGTGAACAACATAGCACCGTCTTTGCAGTTAGAAGTTTTCCCCAGCGAAGAACTGGACAAGTTGAAAGAGAAGCACGCCAAGGCTAACTGTAGCCCTCTCCCCGATGGAAGTGTGCTCGTTCCACCAAACGAAACTGCAGCTTGAGGATATTTGTACCATCCATTTGTTTTTCGAAGAGGTTGAAAGCCCTATGGCTTCGTTCGACCTGCAGCAGTGATGCTCATATCGGATCATCTAATACTCGGGTCCGTCGTTTATAGGTTCTTAGTGAGGGTAAAGAGCATCAATTGGGTGGCTCGAATCTATTGCACATGTTTTGGAGGATGTAGAGAGGGATTGATTGATGTATGAATATGGTTGAATTTTTTTGCAGGCAGTGTATCCTTATCCTTAGAGCTTATTACTTGCTATTGTTTGTACTATACCTAGTATATCATACTAGAGCTTAAATATACATACCCTTACATTGGACTTGAACTTGATTAACTCAAGTAAGATAGGTGGTTGAGTTCCTATATTCAATGGGAATTTTACTTGGGTTACTATAAAAATTATTCCTCCCGTGAGAACGTAAGAACATGCTTAAATTTATATATATTCATGCTTAAATCAATATATAGTCATGTTTAATGAGATTCATGTTTTTTTGTGTAAACAATTGTGCTTATATAAAATCATGCTTAAATTTATATATATTCATGCTTAGAATAATGACAACCATAGATCATACAAAGATCAACGGTTCAGATTGGTTCCTAGTTCCCACACTAGGAATAGTTTCTATATGAACCAATCCCTATATAAATATATATATTAATTGATTTGGCAAATCTTGCTTATGCATGTAGCGGTTGCTTCTAATTATTACTTTTAATTTTGTAAGCCTTCAATTCAACGCTGGCAACGGCAAATTACAAATTTAATTTGATTGCAAATTAGGTGTGAATAATTATATACTTACTTGAGTGAGTGATTCTACTACATCAGATCATAATACACCGTAACGTAATCTTGGAAGTAGTTACTACTATGTTACGACTTGATTAACTATATTAAAATAAAATATAGACTACTATACCAAATGGGGATGTAGCTCAAATGGTAGAGCGCCCGCTTTGCATGCGGGAGGCACGGGGTTCGATCCCCCGCATTTCCATTCCAATAAATTTTGTTAAGTGGTTTTTTCACATTTTTTTTAATATTTTTAGCTCCAATCTGTATTTACCAAAAATAGAGATATTTCTTCTAGATCATTAAGTTTCTGCAAAGATTTGGGTATTTATTAATATCAAACAAAATGGAAGAGCTGATACATGTTCTCAAATCATAAGAAACATTTATAAACACACATTCCGTGATAATAAGACGCAGATTGGGAGATCAATTGTAGGATTCGGGGGGTGTAAGTGAGTCGAGCTAACTTATTGTTTAGGGGTGTAATCGAGCCGAGTCGAACTGAATAGTGTTTTGCTCAAGATTGACTCGTTTGGCTAAACGAGCTTCTCATTTAATTATCGAACGAGCTCTTATCGAGTCGAGTGCAGAGTCGAGCCTAAACGAGCGTTTAAAATTTAGTCTTTCATTTAAAATATTAGTTAATTTTTCAAAAATATAAGTTATTTTATTCACAATAATGTAATACATTTGTTATTTTCTTGTAAATAAATAAAGTTCACTAGATAGTTAATCCAAATATTACTAATTATTGTATAAAATATAAGATATCTAACTAATAATCTTGTATTTTTAAGATAAATCACTTAACGAGCTTGTACATGAGCTAACGAATCGAGTACCGTCATGCTCAAGCTTGACTCGTTAATCTAAACGAGCTTCTCAATTAATTATCGAACGAGCTATTATCGAGTCGAACGACGAATAGCTAGCGAGTAGCTTGACTCGCTTACAGCCCTATCAAAAATAAGCTTAAAAAAGAGCCCGAGTTTGAGTTCAAGCTCGATCAAGAGACAACAGTCGAGCCTAACCGAGTTGAGGTCGAGCTTACCGAGTTTGCCATCAAATCAAGTTCGTGCTCAAAAATATCAAACTCGATTGAGTCGAGCTCGAGCTTCATACTTATGGACCGAGCTCGAGCTCGAGGTTGAGCATGTCAATACTCTATTCGATTCTGCTCGTTTACACCCAATTCAGGTCGAGCATCTTTCACTCCATCAAGAGCATTCGTTTGCCCCCAATGCCTTCAACGCCAAGTGCGCCGCTTTCTGCCCAAAAATCATCATCGCGCTGAATGTCGGCCTGTAATTATTAAACACATATATATAAATAAATCTCCAATTACAACACTATTTTGAGATTCAATCAAAGTTTTGAAATCCAAATGTTACAAAGGCGCTCTGTTGATTTCCGCAACTTCCATGTTGGTTATGATCATTTCGGGCACGACCTCGCTGTAGTTGAAACAATTGAAATAACTGTCCTCATTAATATTTGTAGTAATTTTAATCAAATACTAAAAATAACATTCAATAACTTATACGTTTATCCTTCCATCTAAAAATCATTGTGTGCGTAAGAAAAATTAATTTAACTAGTACCATACCCGTGCGATGCACGGGGTAATTAAGCTGAATTTTGTTATTTTTTGTAAAATTATATAAGTATGAGTAAGAAAGTATAAAGGTTGATAATTGCATTGACTACTTTTTGTTTACTTCCTCTGGGTATGACATACAATATTAGTCAGAAATCACATCCGAACACGATTGTCTTTCCTCCAAATGACTATTTATTACTTAAATAATTTTTAAACCTCATTATATCTCTCATGATTTTGTCTAGAGCTTCGAAATAGTATTTATACTAATGGCATAATGAAAGAGATCAAATAATTGAACGGATCACGGGGACATCAATTTGTGGGATGCTAATTAGTTTCTAAAATATTAAAATATATATATTTTTTTTGGTAAATTGGCATTTTATTACCAAAAGAAGGCAGTTTAAGCATAACATACAAACTCAAATCTCAAAGCTCAAAATCCAGCACTAAGTCTTCAGATACTGAGCTATCCTAGCATCTTTAGCTCCTCGAATTGCAATGTGGAGTTGGCATTGTCTCTCCACACTCTCAACACTGCCATAATTATCTTGAAACCGTCTGTAATTCCTTTCCTTCCATATATGATAGATCACTTACAAGTCTATAAACCTTCTGTTTCCCAGTCTTGGATCGGCATTGAGTAACCATGATCTCCTTTTCACGTTCCCAGTCATAAACTTGCCCATGGAATCCACTCCAATCTGCCAGCGCCTTCCATATTTGTGAAGAGAAAGAGCATTGAAAGAACAAATGATTACAAGTCTCATTCTCCCTATTACACAAGCAGCACAGCTGATCACAAACAATACCCATCTTCAAGATCCTATCACTTGTTGCTAGTCTCCCCAATATAGCCAGCCAAGTGATAAACAAACACTTTGGTGAAGCTAAGTTCCTGCTAATCATCTTATGCCACTGAACTCGTTGCATTGCTCCCCTCATCTCAAGATAAAGCTTCCTAATGGAAAAGCAAGGATTGATCAGAAAGGTCTCCCTATTAGGAATATGGGCAATGTAATCTCTAGCTTCGAGTATCTTCCTAACTACCCACGAAGCTTGAGCTGGTATGGTCATAGTATTGATGTTCTGATCTTTCACGTAATACCCATTAACCCACCTCACCCACAACTTATCTTTTTTTTTGGCCACACACCAAAGTTGCTTGCAAATAGCAGCCTTGTTCCAATCTTGTTCCAATCTTGCATGCTTGTCACATTCCATTAAAAATGAAAAAAAAGGTTAAAGAATAATAAAATTTTATCAGTAATCTGGGTACTAAATCTATACACCATTAAATAATCTTGAAGTCGGCAACATAAAAAAAGGGAAAATATTTGATTTCAATTTAAAATTACAATCTGGCGACAATGAACATGCTCATTAACTTCTCTTATTGCCACACCCTATTGCAGGTTCCGACCGCTGCGCCGTGCATCCGGTGCACAATTTGTCAGTGCAGGCTGTCACTCACGTTATCGATCCGTGCCACTTTCCTCCTTGCCAACCTTCTCCTTATTCATACCATTGTCGTCTCCTTATTCCAACGCCCCGTACGGTCCGCTACCAATCCTCACGATCATAAGAAGGATGTGATAGGCGGAATATTGAACAGTTGATCTCCATATAAAGATAAAGATATGAATTAAAAATTCATCGACTATTATGTCTCCCCTTTGGTCACGTAAATGGAGATTCACTTGAATGTTAATTGACACCATGATAATCTAATTGTTCATCAATCTGTAATTTAATATTCACTAAATATTAATCAACTAATTATTAATATTGTTTTGTGTATATATATTATGTACCTTTACGTGAATGCTTTTGGTGCGGCAACATCTTTCTTGTCAATGTCGGAATGAAAAAGCACAACGAATGTGAAGTGTGGAGGGAATTAGTTGCAGAATTCTAGAATTTATAGGCAAAACAATAGTATAAGAAAGGAAAATTTGTTATTAAAATTAATATTTTGCCACAAATTATGCTTCTGTAACGTCTATTATTAATTGTCTAATTGATAATTATTAATGTACAATTATAATATACCATTTAAATATATTATTTCTAAAAACAGAATATATAAAAAAATAAAAATAAAAAAAATTTAAGTTACTATAAACGGAAGGTTTGGCTAATGTTTTATAAATGGTTACTAAAATATAATTGAAGTTAATTACCTAGAAAAATAATGTTTTAATTTAATTAATTTGTTGTCATTAATTTTAATTTTGTAACGTTTTTTTATTAATTTTGTGATTGTCAATCATTAATAAATAATTGTAATATATCATATTTACTTATAATTTTCAGAATTGGAAAGTGAAAATTAAAAAAAAAACTAAAAAAATTAAAGTTTCTATTTCTGGCCACCTCGCCTTGCTACTATGGTTTATAAAGATTAGAATAATAGGTGATTAAAATCATGGATGTGATTATGAAATGTCAAGATTTGGATGGTCACATAGCCGTTTTTTAATTTTAATGGCAGATATTAAGCATAGATTTTGGTAAAAATATAGCGCCCGACTTTTGTCTCCGACATATAATAATTTTGCATAAATACTCAGATTATGGAAAATTTCCTCTATGTCACATTAAAATGTAATACATGAAAAAAAAAACACCTACACAATAAAGTAATTTATAATCCATTACAAAATGTACATGCCTCAATTATAACAATAGTGGAGAACTCATTGTTTAATTTCATTACACAGAATATACTCTAACTTACAACAAAATTTTTAGACTAATAAATAGGAATGAAATAGCACAAAGCAAGTAGAGTCTTGCACTCTTTTTTTTGTAATTGGCAACTATAAATATTTGACTACGTCTCCATCTTGATGTTCATCTTCCATTCTACTAAATTCATGGATCGAGATTTTCCCTTCATGATCTATGAATCTTTATCTTTGAGCCTTTCTTATACCTAATGATACTAATCTCTAACATACAACAACAACAACAACAACAACAAAAAACTTTACACCAATAAGTAGAAATGAAATAGCACAAAGCAAGTGGAGTGTGTGGTTGAAATTGATTGTAAAGTTCTGAATTATATAGACAAAAAATTATATAAATATGGTAAAGTTATAATAGTTATTATTGAAATTAAATTGTCATGAATTATGCTTTGTAATGTCTACTATTAATTGTTGGATTGAAAATTATTAATGTAAGATTATATTATAGCATTTTTACACATTATTTCTTGAAATAGTATAAAAATTAAAATTTTAATATTATTAACTAAAATTTTACCACTAATTATGTTTTTGTAACGTTCGGCATTAATTAGTTGATTGGTATATATTGATGAACAATTAAGATAATAACAATTAAATATATTATTTCTAAAAGTGGAATAAAAAATAACTGAAAATAAAAGTTACTAAAAGTGGCAATGCGTGAGAACCGCCTCATATGTTATAAAGACTAATACTACACCCATACAATGCATGAGAACCGCATTTAAAGTAGATACAATATATATAAATAAACTAATAATGTAAGAGCATAATTAAACAATGTTCAATAATGTCACATTTTAATTACTACAAACCGCTCTCAAATTGAAATACATAAAAATGCAACAAATTTTATGTTTATTAATATAAATCAATAAATATATAATTATGATCAATCAAACAATAAAAGATTTTGACTATTGCCATCTGTATTAAAACTAAGGAAGAAACTACAATATAATATTAAAATTTAAAACTAACAAAAGATAATCTATACAATCCAAAAGATATTAAAGAAGACCTTAAAATCCTAGCCTAGTTTCATAGTGGCGCCAATACAAGCGATTCGCATAAATCTAGTTTGCACTTGTAACATCAAAGCTTCTGTTTTAGATCTTGAAATTTAGCAATATGAGACAATATTAAAATGATGCACTTTGATGTTGTCAAATGAGACTGAAAACAAAATTACATCAGTAGCAAAAACATGTGCATTATTCTTACTTCTCCATATGATTTAAGCAACACATGAACAATCAAGGAAAGTTATATAAACTAACCATGTATTCCTAAAATCATATTACTTCTCATTCAATAATAAGACCAATTCAGAAATGTGCGGAATAATGGTGGTTTTAAAAATTAACTCGTTGACTTAGAAAAACTCAATTGAAAAGGTTATCATTAGGTTTTCAGTTTAATCAGGTTATGCAGCTTGAAAACACAACTGGCTGGGTCACTCAGCAAGAAGCTTAATTTGATGAAAACTGTGCTTGATGAGTGGTTAGTTCTTTAATAAAGAAAGCAGAAAATAAACAAAGCAATAATGAACATAAGGTTTTAACGTGGTTCGGAGAAACTACTCCTACGTCCACAACCATAATTCTCTGGTAAAATTCACTAGGGATAACCACTTGTTTTCACGAGTAACAAGCAACTTCGCAGCTCAATGTATTCTAACATTTTGCGGGCACTATAGAAGCCTTAAAGATTCAGTTTGCGGGTACTGAATAGACCTAAGCACTCGAATTGTGCGGTTCGAGCTGGCATATCTTAACCTAAACTTTTCTGGGTAGAAGGGTTTGGGTTTGGGGTTTCCAACTTAGAATGAGTTCTTACAATGAAGAACAAGAGTGTTATGAACTCATTCAAACTAGGCTTTGGATGTGTAGAATAACTGCCTAGGATTACAGACGAAAAACTGCTGCAGTCGAACTAAGAACACTTAGAAAATGGTGTTCTCGAAAAGAATTGCAGACTGCTAGAGCTTGAGAGAAGCTTGAGAGTTTCAGAGTGTTGATAGCTTGTAGTGAGTTTTTCGTATCTGAATATGTTGTTGAAGACTGATATTTATAGGTGGAGATTCAAAACTAGCCGTTGGAAGATTCGTTTGAATCTCACCTACTCTCTAACTAAATTGATCTGCCGTCTGCGGATCTTCACCTGTCTTCTTCACTGTGTCAGATCCTAGGTTCTCCTTTCTAGGGTGTTGAGTTGTTGATTCCTTATTAGTCGAGGTTTGCTGAGTTCTCTGACACGGGGATTTTGTCTTTGAAGCTGTCTTTTGACTTTGAGCTGGGACTTCAGACTTGACTGATCTGATGTCTGCTGGAGGCCTTCAAGGTCAATTCCGTTTGCTCTGCTCCGCTGGATCAACTCGGATGGATCCTCTAAGCATAAGTCAACTCAGCTTCTTTAGCTCCGTTGGATCTGCTTGGCTGGATCCATTCAGCTTGACACTTGTAGCTTGAGTCAGCTCAGCTGGGTCCTTCAGCTGGCTCAGCTCAGTTGACTTCTCCACAGCTGTTAACTCCTCAGCTATTCTTCACTCAGCTGATCCTCAGCTAGGTCTTTTGCTGTCTTCAGCGTCTTCTCCTATAAACTTAGAAAATCTATAAGCTCAAACAGACGAGCTGGAAAACTACTTAGGCTTGGGCAATCATCTACTAGTATTTCTCAATAATAATAGTATTGTGCTTAGTAAAATTATAAATAACATCTAACTACAATTCTGAAAGAAAACTAATCTTGGAGGCTATGCAAAGGAGTCAACACAACGACTAATACATTAAATGTCATCTAGTACAAAACAAACTCTATAGAGTAAAAGCAAAAACCCAAGTATAAAGATGAACAGATGCATGGCCACAAATAGCAAGTTGACTCGTTGTACTTCACTTTTGTCACGAGCTGCAATATACTTTGCTATACCTGAGACAATAGAGCTCTAGCTGGGTTTTGTCTTCAAGCTTGAAAGCTTGTTCTTATCCAAACCTGCAAAACATGCATGACTATTTTCAATTGTTTATCTTCTTCTTTTGAAATTTGAGCTAAGATTTCTCGTCTCAAATTTCAGCTAAGATTTATGTTCTGACTAAAGCAAAATATTTTGTTTGCATTCTATTTCTGTTTGCAATCTGCAATCTAGATTCGATTATGCATATGTGATGGCAGAAGTATGCTCAATTCTCATGCTTCTGTATGATTATGAGTAGGGATGTCAATCGGGCCAACCCTTTCGGTTTCGGGTCAACCCTATCGGGTTATCGGGCTATTCGGTCAGGGTTAAACCGGGTTGATTTTTTTTCGGGTTGAAAAAACTCAATCCTAACCCTAACCCTTCGATTTTCGGGCTGGCCCGCCGGGTCACAAAGTTTGTAAATAAAAATTAAAATGTATATATTTTCTTGACTATTCAATATTTGTCGCAAAAAAACTAAACACAAAAAATTTAAAAAGTAACAAAACAAGAATACGAGTGGCCCAAAAAATAGAAACTTGATTAAATCCAAAAAATAGCATCCAACAAAACAAGTCTAGTAGCACTACACGACATGAAAAATAACAATAATATTTAACATTAATTCGTTATCTCACAAATGAAACTAAACACTTGAATGACATTCATCTTCTATGATTTCTGTGTAGAGCAAAAGAGGGCGCGACATACAACTACTACAAGTAATTAGTATTATGTATTATTTATTTTATTTTTTTAAAAATACATCAGGGTTATTCGGGTTGACCCTAACCCTAATCGGGCTAGCCCGGATAACCCTTCAACCCTAGCGGGCCAGCCCAAATAGCCTGGTTATGTATTCGGGTTGTAAAAAATCAACCCTAACCCTTTATTTTATTCGGTTTATTCGGGTCGACCCGTCAGGTTCGGGCTCAATTGACATCCCTAATTATGAGTTTCTGTAATGTGCTAAAACATTCTATGTGTTTGTTTACTTCACTCTAGATTCTGCAAATCTGATTGATTGTAATGTTTATGTAATGTGTTGCATTCATATGTGTTTGAGATATATACATTCATTTGGGATATCAACATTCATTTGGGGTATGAGATGATTCTCATATGACTTTCATGTGTGTTTGCAATTTGATTGTACTTTCTAAATAAATTTATTAGATCTGCAATTTACTTCGTACATGACTGATTTCTTTTGTGGATTGGTTAAATTATGAAGGTGCAAAATTTTCTTGCTTGTTAATTACTTTCTGAATGTTATTGTTGATGATCTTGATTCTTTTTTGTATGTTTTGGTGATTATTATGATTTATGTTTTGGTGATTATTATGATTTATGTTTTCGGTTTATTCGGGTCGACCCGTCAGGTTCGGGCTCAATTGACATCCCTAATTATGAGTTTCTGTAATGTGCTAAAACATTCTATGTGTTTGTTTACTTCACTCTAGATTCTGCAAATCTGATTGATTGTAATGTTTATGTAATGTGTTGCATTCATATGTGTTTGAGATATATACATTCATTTGGGATATCAACATTCATTTGGGGTATGAGATGATTCTCATATGACTTTCATGTGTGTTTGCAATTTGATTGTACTTTCTATATAAATTTATTAGATCTGCAATTTACTTCGTACATGACTGATTTCTTTTGTGGATTGGTTAAATTATGAAGGTGCAAAATTTTCTTGCTTGTTAATTACTTTCTGAATGTTATTGTTGATGATCTTGATTCTTTTTTGTATGTTTTGGTGATTATTATGATTTATGTTAATTTAGTTGTTCACTTTCCAAACATTATGAATAAGATGTCAGGATACTAGATTATCTAATTCCAGCACATTCTTCAAATATTTAACATTTTCTTCAAATTTTTTTCGGTTATATTCAATTTTTTGTTATATTTTTCTGTAAAATCTTCAATGTGTGTGTATGCATTTTTATGTCTGAATCTTGGTTTATGTCAATACGCTTAGATGATAATGCTTTTGCACTGCTTTTATGATTTTAAACAGTGTTATTAGATCCACATTGATGCTCTTTTTGTTTGCTTATTTTCTAGATGATTAAAATTTTTGTGTACATATTCATGAATTTCTGGTTTAAAATTTGAGCTAAGATTTCTGAGTTCTTGTATTATGATTCATTATAGTTTTTCAGTTGTTATACATTTAATTACGAAAAGTATCACTTATATATATATGTTCAATAAAAGTAACCATTGCATTTTAGAAAAGTCACGTTTATGTGAAACTATATGTACTGGATTGTTTGTTTAAAAGAGAACTGATTACTACCATTGATATAATCTCATCCATTTTGTTTGTATATCACTTTATATAAACTGGAATATTGAAATGTGTACTAATTTCTATCATTGATATAATAATCCATCTATTTTGTTGTTTTTCACTTAGTGATATATATTTTAAATTAACACCTTTTTTTTGGATTTTCAGATTCTAAAGCATGGTGAAGAAAAAATTTGAAAAAGAGATTGTATTGTCTTCCGCTGAATGGGTCAGCGTATGTAATAATTTTAATATTTGAATTATTACATTTTGTAATAATTTAATGACAGTCTAATACTTATTTTGAAATAATAATTTTAGGGTTGGTTTTAGGCAAAGTAACACAAATCCAAATGTTCTTATAAAGAAAAAGAAAGAGATCAAGGCTGTGATAAAAGAAGAAAGACAATATGTCTTCCTTATTTATATTTTTCAATAAATACTTGTTTGATCGTGTTTTAGATAGAACAAGATCAATTATTCCAGTACTATTTTCTCGTTTTTTTTTCAGATACAACATAAAGTGTAGACCTTCGAAATTATGTGATTTGATTGTATTGTTGAATTTTGAACAGAAAGATTCTTTTAGAGAAATTATTTTTGGTGGTCTATTGTATATGACTGATTGGAAGTACGTGTCTTCGCAGAGTGCCTTTTGGTTTATTCAAAATTTTAATGCATCCTCTAATGTATTATCATTTGACATGTGGACCGAATTCAGTTGTCAAACTTGCTGACATTGAGAAGGATTTGTTTTGATTGCCTTGAAATGAGGGTAATGAAGTTAAACCTTATGACAGAAATGATGAGAAATCTGTTGTTTTCTTAGACAATTTTAAGAAAAGATTTTGTTCGGAAGGGAAAGTTACTCCACAAATCAGTCTTTGATCTTTTAACTGATAATACTGATGATAGATTTAACAGTTGTAGAGATGATTTCAAAATCCTTTTCTTTCCCTATGCTTTGTCTATCTTTTTGGCATCTATATCGAATACCTCTATTGAATTTTCTCTTATGAGATGTTTGTCTGATGTTAAAAAAAAATTCAAAAATTTGATTGGTGTTCATTTGTGCTTCAGAGGTTATGTAAAGCCTTAGAATCTTTCAAGTTTAGTGCGTATAAGTCTATAAATGGTTGTGTACTAGTTATATCACTCCCTTACTGTCATAGGTTTAAGTGGTTGGGTATAGCTGAGCAATATAGCTTACCACTTATAAAGCATTGGACGAGGATGAGTGGCTTCTAGGGATATTCCCTATCAGTGAGCATAGTAAGAAACCTGAAACTGCTGATTGAAGTGAAGATGAGGTAAGCCTTGATGATGAAGAGGTCCGTATCTCTGATCATAATGAAGATGATGACAATACTGAAGATCCCGAATTCATTACGTACAAGCTTCCAAGAGGTGAAAAGTCTGATGCAAACATTAATGCTATTTCAAGAAACGTAAGTTATTATCTACTTTGACAACAATTCAATTGGTAATTAAATTGGTAATTCGGTAATTTGGTAATTAATGCTATTTCAAGAAACGTAAGTTATTATCTACAAGGAAATGCACAAATATCTCGATAAGTTGGTAATTAAGTTCCAGAAAATGAAGAAGAGAAAGATTAGTAATGATGATTTTCTAAGATTTGGTCTTCTCAGCGGATCTCCATCTCCACAATCAGATTCACTGGCAGATTTACCGGCTAAGGATGATTTCGTTATTCCTGAAATTGTCGTTCCTCAAGCATCTCTCACAAGTAAGTTAAATACCAATTTTTTTTTAATTTTGTCGCCATATATTAGCTTTCTATTTTTGAGTAATAATCTTCTATTTTTTCTCTCGTAGGAATTGTCATGAGATGAACCTTAAACGTGAATTTGATATTCTACATGCAAGTGTAGATCGAATAGCTAGTATGAACAAAAATTCGAAGGAATGTAGTATCTCATTCTTAGTATCATTTAAGGTTTTTTTGAGCTTACTACTACTATCTTTCTGTCATGCAAAAATTATTTACAGAAGTTCGGGAAAAGTAGAATGAAGATGAAGAACAAAATGAGAAAGACCAAGAGCGGATTGAGGATCAAGAGAAAAATGAAGTTTAGAAAAATCAAACTCCTTATCCCAAGACTTCTGATTGTGAAATCTACCAACAAAGTGATAAATCATTATAAGAATGAAAAGATAGATGAAGGTATTTGATTATATCATTTTTCATATAAATTGGCATTTTTCAGTATTTAATTATATACTTGTAGTGATGAACGTGAGCATAGTTGATCTGATGCACTTGATCGTCGAAGATGACTAGATCACTGATAAAGTTTCATTTAAGTCAATATTTCTTTGTGATGAAAGAATCCCTGCATAAAAGAATTCTTTATTGTATGTTGTGGACCACTTTTCCCTTAACTCATACAATCTTTCAATCCATGAATTATTTTTCAGTTCATATTTTGTAATCATTCTTCTCCAACAATCCTCAAATTGATCATCTCCATTTATACAATCTGTTGTGCAACTTTAAAATGCATCAACAAAGCTCTTATCATTTTTCACTTTCTCCAAATGAGTCTGCGCATTTTGGTATAGATGCCAAATGCATAACCTGTGTATGGTCTCTCGAAATACCTTTTCAATTGCATTTGAAATTGCCAAAATTCTTGATCTGTAAATCTGTATACAATGACGAAGGAGTTCGACCCTCCATGCATTTTTTGAAAACCTCAAACAACCATACAAATGTATCAATCTTCTCATTTGACATGAATGCACAACCAAACATAAAATTCTTCTTATGGTTATTCACTCCAACAAATGGTGCACAGATCAAGTTATACTGGTTTGTTTTATATGTCGTAACAACGACAACAACATCTCCAAATATCATATAATCATCTTTCATCATCGAGTGCCTCTAAAAAACATGGCATAATCTGCCATTATCATCTAATTTGATTCTAAAAAAGAAGTCCTGATCTTCAACACCTTGTTGGTGTAAAATATCAATAACTGTCTATGCATCACCTCCTATACGAATCAGTGACTTTCATTCCAGACGATATCATATGCCATGTATGCATATAACTTAATTCTGGTCTTGAAAGTGATTCCAAACGAGATCATATGCCATGTATGCATATGACTTAATTCTGGTCTTGAAAGTGTATGATTGTGCTCTATAATATGTTCTTTTACTTCATAGAGGCCATCATCAGCATTGAAATTAAACCTCAACAATGGTCTTGAAAGTGTATGATTGTGCTCTATAATATGTTCTTTCACTTCATAGAGGCCATCATCAATATTGAAATTAGGGGTGTGCATCAATTCATAACCGAACCAAATCGACCATATTTTGTCGAACCGAAAACCGAACCGACTACATATTTTATGGATCGAAACTGACTGACAAAATTGTTGGACCGATTAAAAACCTAATGAAAAAACTGATCGATTTCGGTCAGTTACCGAACCAACCGAACATTATCTTTTCTCTATGGTTCCACTGTGGAATTTACAGAAAACAGAAAATAAAATATGAGAGAATCGATTGGTCGCTGGCAGAAGTCGATGAGGCTGCAAGACTCAACGTGGCGACTGAGGAGAACAATTGAACAATGGTGGAGCAGAACTCTTCAACAGCAACTTCGTAGCAAATTTCTCATGTATTTTTCGAATAATCACTTCAGCTATGAAAGATTTTGAGAAAAAAAGAGTGGGTGTGTTGGGAAGCCGCTCATTAATGGAGAAAGAGAAAATGGAGTGGAGCTCGACAGAAGTGATTGTTGGGAGATGTGAGAGAGAAGATGAAAAAGGTAGGTGGGGGTGTCACAACCCCAAATCCCGAGAGATGGCTAAACCGGGGTGCGACTGGGGGTTGGAATTAAGAAGCGGCAAAGAAGGAGGAATCAACGAATAAAAGGCGATGATATCATAATTGAACAATGATATAATATTAAAGTGTATTGAGTTATCCAAAGTGAGACAATCTCGAAGGATTTCTCGATATAGAAGTTCAGTAGTTCTAGGGTTTTTAATACACAGTACTAAACCGAATATCACATGATATGAAAAATCATAATGTCTTGCAGTGGACTAAGACGTGGATTGACTTCACGTATGAAGACATGAAGTCAGGGCTTTATTGATGTAAACAATAACTCAAAACATCTGCCGTCACTCGTCGCTCAACCTGCACATTTAGAAAACATATGCAGCGCTGAGTACAACGTACTCAGTGAACACTTGCCAAAACATATAATATGTTTTATAGATTAATCATGCATCTCCACAGTAACACACATGGGTTTTTCAGAAAAAGCCTGTGTTTACTAAATCATTTTCGTACTTGCTTGATTAAGCCTTTTCACAACAATTGATCCAAACCATATCTGCAGACGCCGGAGAAGAAGGCCTTCTTCCATGGACGACTCTCACCGAGGTAGGTCACCCCTCAACAGGGCCCATACTCACGGCTACTGTGTACACTAATTCTGGAAAGCACCCTTTTGGCTAACTCAGAATCCGATCGATTATAACAGTTGGCGAACCAACACAGATAGACATATGAGAATCTGTTGGGAAAATTAATAGAGTTTTGATTTGATTCCAAAACCCAGCTGACTCCAACGGAGTAGATGGTTGCACAAGCCTAAGCATTTTTCAGCTCACCTGTTTGAGCTTATAGAGTTTCTAAGTTTACAGGTAGAGTCGCTGAAGACAGCAGAAGACATAGCAGAAGACACAGCTAAGCTGACACAACTGAGGAATTCAGCACAGCAGACTCAACAGAGCAGACCAAGCAGAGTCAAAGACCCAGCAACATCAAGATCCAGCTCAGTGACGGAAACCCAACTCAGTGTCAAAGACCCAGCTCAGTGTAAAAGACCCAGCTTAGTGTCAATGACACAGCTCAGGTCTAAGACAGCTCAGGTTAATGACACAGCTCAGGTTGAAGACACAGCTCAGGTTAATGATACAGCACAGGTCTAAGACACAGCTCAGAGTCGAGACACAGCACAGTCCAAGACACTGAAGACACAGCAGAGACGCTTAGCAGCTCAAAGACGAAGACCTTCTCCAAGACAAGATCCCGATATCAGAAGATCTTGTCTGACGCGGTCAAATCAGAGAAGAAATAGCTTCTGCAGATGCAGACCTACTTCGTAGGTTAAAATCCAGAAGTCAATGAGAGTAGGTAAGATTCAAACGGCTCACTTCCAACGGCTAGTTTGAATCTCCACCTATATATATCTCCTCACCATTTAAGACAGGAGAGGCTGGTGAGACGACTGAAGAAATAAAAGAGCAAACAGAAAAATGAACAACAATCTTCAAAGCCAAATCTTTCAAGAACACCCAGCCAGTCAGCTGTGCTCTTAGTTGTTCACATATTCAGTCATAGGCAGAATAGATTAGAATCGAAATATCTTAAGCCTAGTTTGAACGAGTTCATCATACTCCTTGTTCTTCATTATAAGAACTCGTTCATAGTTGGAAACCCCTTACCCAAACCCAAAACCCAGAAAGGTTAGGTCAAGGTATGCCTGCTCGAAGCGTGTAATTCGAGTGGTCAGGTTTTACAGTACCCGGAAACTGTAAGTCAGGTTTTTTCAGTACCCGCAAACTGAAAGGTGTAGGCTTGACAGTGCCCGTAAACTGTTGGAACACAGCTCGGGTTAGAGTTGTGAAGTTGCTTGGGACTTGGAAACCAAGTGGTAGTGAATTACCAGTGAATCTGGTCGTGGACGTAGGAGGTGTTACTTCGAACCACGTTAAAATTGCTTTGTTCTTTACTGCTTTGTTTTATGCATTATGCTAACCTCTCATGCATACATTTCAAGCTGCATAAACTGATTAACTGAAAAGAGAAATAAAGCTTTACAATATATTTGAAGCAACAGACGGACTTTCTAAACCCACCAACTTCCGCACACAGCCAGCTGTGTCGATCAAGCTGTCTTCCAGCTGGATCGGACACAACCAGCTCACTCAAAAGAATTCTTAATTGGAAAAGTTTTTAAACCTTGGTGTTATCACCCTCCCTCTACACCAAGGAATCCGTCTTGGGACCAACAATTGGTATCAGAGCAGTGGTTCAAAAGATCACTGTATCTGTGTCAAGTAAACTCTTTGCTGATAGTGGTCACCTGAACAGATCCTTCAAAGTTTCAAAATCTTTTTAAAATAATTATATTGCATACTGCCATGGAATCTTCCTTGTGCAGAAATCTTCCGACATTCTCTGTCGATGACTATCTGATCTGGAAGTTCCGACTCAAAAGCTTTCTGTGCGCACAACACGACATGATGTGAGATGTTATCACTAACGAACCTATCGTCATCATGAAGTCAGAAATAGAAGCAGAAACCACACCTGGAGCTGAACCAGTACTCTGTCAAGTTGTGAAGCCCAAAAAGGGAGTACTCTCCAGAAGAAAGAAGACAAGCTGGATTGGATAGCTACGCTCGCAACGTCATCTCTTCAACGGTGACGGACACTTATCTCAGCAAGATCATCAACTGCGAGACAACTAAAGGGATGTGGGACACTCTAGCCAAACTGTGTGAAGGTTCAGAGGAAATTCAAGAGAACAAGTTCTCAGTTGCATGCCAGAAGTTCGATAATTTCAAGCAACTCCCCTGTGAGTCCATCGAGCAAATAGAGCTCAGATTCTCCAACCTCGTCATCGAGATCGAGACGATTCGAACTGGAAAATATACAGTTCAAGATAAGAACTTGAAAGTTCTTGCATCTCTCTCCTCAGAATGATGTACACACAAAGTGGTTCACCAAAGCAGAACTGATCTTGGCTGCATGGAGACAGAAAAATTGTTCTCCATCCTGAAAGCCAACGAATTCAATCTGGGGATCACAAACGGAGATTTATCCAGCCAGATGTCTCAAACAGAGCTGACCTCTAAAGCAAAGGAGACAACTCTCAATGCACAATCAAGAAGATAAGCTCAATCATCTCAGCTTGGAAGGACCAACAAGGAGCACAGAAATATGAGCAAAGAAGAAATGCAAGAAGAAGTTGCTATGCTTGTACGGAACATCAATAGGCTGGAACATAGCAAGGAAAGGTACAAGAAGATCGTGAAGGTTCATCACGACAAGCAACTCTACCCAAAGAGAAACCCAGCAGAGTCATCCTCCCAGAGACAGAGGATAAAAGGTTCGAATCGAGCACAATGGATGATGATCAAATCTCCCTCTCCGACTCAGATGAGGATGACTGCTCTGATTAAGATGTCTGAAACATCTTATTGAATCAACCGATAAAGAAAATGAAGAAACCCAGCTAGCTGACTGGGACTAACTGTGAAATAAAGACAGCTAGATACAAAACTAAAAACTCAGCCAGTCTCCCTGCTGAGTACATTGGTCTCAAGAAAAGAATTCAGAAGCAGCAGATGAATCAGCTGAACTTGGGACAGCTGACCTTATTAGAAGAAGTGAGCCAATGTTGAGAAACTTCGCTCGATAAAAGGAAGTATGATGCAGATGAAGAAACCTCATCCAGCTGAGGGGGAACAAGACTCAGCTGGATAGTGAAAAGCTAATGGAACATCAGGATAGAAGAATTCAAACCCAGCTGGATCTTTTCAACTCAGTTTAACAAAGGAAACCAGCTGAGGGGGAATCAAGCTCAACTGGATAATAAAACTGAAGAAAAGCTCATTCAACACAAAGAAAACACAGCCGTAGTATCAGTTGACTACAATGATCAGCTGACAGGTTTGCAAACCTTTTTCTCTATTTCCCTGAAGAATATGTTTTTTTAAAGATAAAAATATTTGAATTCAACTCAAATACCCAGACATTCCTTAAATGGATTAGTCAGTAAGCCATCCATCCCATCGAATCCCATCGCATTTAATAAAAAGCATGCAGAATACTGTAGCTTGGGAGAAATGAGGCAGAAGTCAGAAAAGGTTCGACTACCTCACGCGCGCGTGACCTACACTCTATATACACACGTCATGTGACGTGTTGCGCAAATCTCTCTCAGCCGCAGATCTTCAATTCTTTTGCCAAGATCTCAACCTTCCATCAAAATGGACAGTTGATATATACATCTAAAATATGCAAATCTTCGCCATATTTTTCTATCGCTCATACTTATCTCTGAAATTTATATCTCAGATTCTTGATTATCTCTTTGCAAATACGCTCCCCTAGTATCTTCGTCTTTCTAACCTCTTGCTACAGAAGAAGATCATGGTCCCAAAGAAGAAGACACCAGGAGCAAGCCAGACAGAGAATTTGATGTCAAAGCTTCATTTCGAGAGTTGTTTAACTCTCAAGAAATACCAGAACTCCGAGTTCCAGGAGGTGTTGGATCTCATCGAGAAAGCCGGACTTTTGCAATGGACGACTGCAAGACCGAAGAACATCTTCCGCAGAGAAGTTGCAGAGTTCTTCCTAGAGATGACTAACCGAGATAATAGACTCCGCACCAACGTCTCTCTGCAACTCAAGGAAAACACAGGACATACAACTCCATGGGATGTCGACATCAACATCAACCGGATGTTGAACAAGCTGTTCAACTTAAAGACTCTTAGGGACCGCTCCCCGTTAACTACACCAGAGAAGAAATCCAGGCCGAACTGGATAAGATGTTGTTCAAGCCGGAACCTTACAGGGCGAGCATGTTGGGAAAATTATAAAGTTTTGATTTGATACCAAAACCCAACTGTTCTCCAACCGAGTAGATGATCGCATCAACCTAAGTTGTGTTTTCCAGCTCGCCTGTTTGAGCTATAGATTTTCTAAGTTTACAGGTTCAGGAAGCGGAAGACAGTAGGAGCAGAAGACAGCAGAAGATCCAGCTGTGTTTACAGCAGGAGTCAGCTATCAGCTGAGTTTTCCAGCTGAGCTGAGTTCAAGACGGAGCAGGATCAAGCTGAGCTGAGTTCAAGACACAGCTGGTCAAGCTGTACAGAACAAAGAGAACTAACTCTAAAGACATCAATTCAAGTCAGTTTACCTCTGAATTCAAAAGGGAGCTCCAAAGGCATAGATCCCGGTGTCAGAGGAAGTCAATATACCTCGACCAATGAGGGATTGCCAAATCAGCATCCTAGACTTCAGAACCTAAGATGTGACTCTAATGAAGACAGGTGCAGAAACGCCCAACGGCAGATATCGAATTTAAGAAGAGTAGGTAAGATTCAAACGGCTCCTCCAACGGCTAGTCTTGAATCTCTACCTATATAAACCCGTCTTCAACCTCAGGATCAAACACGAAAAACTCTCTACAAGCTTTCATTCTCTGAAATTATCAAGCCTTCAAAGCTTACAAGCAGTTCTAAATAGTTCAAAGAACACGTTATCTTAAAGTGTTTCTAGTCCAAAAACTGCCCAGTTTTTCGTCTGATTCCTAGGCAGAAATCATTGTATATCTTAAGCCTAGATCTTGAACGAGTTCACCTAACTCTAAGTTCTTCATTGTAAGAACTCGTTCATAGTTGGAACCCCAAACCAAACCCCTCTTTACCCAGAAAGGTTAGGTCAAGGTTATGCTTGCTTGAAGCGCGAAATTCAAGTGGTTGTAAGGTTTTTTTCAGTACCCGTAAACTGAAAGGTTAGGCTTGACAGTGCCCGCAAACTGTTGGAACACAGCTCGGGTTAGAGTTGTGAAGTTACTTGGTACTTGGAAACTAAGTGGAAGTGAATTACCAGTGAATCTGGTCATGGACGTAGGAGGGGTTACTCCGAACCACATTAAAATTCCGAGTTCTTTATTGCTTTATTTATTCTCTGCATTTTATATTGAAAGAACTAACTGCATTAACACAACACAAGTTTTCAAGCTTAAAAGTTCTCTGGCTGTGTGACCCAGCCAACTGCATTTTTTTTAAATCTGCATACTCAGCTGCTCCCCAAAAGACAGCTGTGTTTTGACTATAAACCTGCATAACTTGACTAAGTCGAAAACGCAAAGAATATTTTCAAGCTTAGTTTTTCTAAGCAATCGAGCTAAGTTTTCAATTCACCACTTTCCGCACCGCCAGCTGAGTTATTAGCCCAGCTGACCTTCCTCAGCTGGATTCATAACTGAGCTCACCAACTCTATTTTTAACTTGAAAAAGTTTTCAGAAATATCTCTTAGGTGTATTCACCCCCTCTACACCAAAGACCCAGCTCAGGGACCATCAATTGGTATCAGAGCAGTGGTTCAAAAGACTGTTGTTTCTGAATCAAGAGATTTCTCTTGACAATCTGATGAGCTGGGGTCCAGCACTATTGAGTCAAACCCGGAGTTGCAACTGAGAGGTCCAGTTACAAGATTGAGAGCCAAGAAACTGCAAGGCTATTTTCAGTGCATTGTCCGGAAGAAATTGGAAGATGAAGATATCGGGAGTAAGCAGTCCAAGTTGGTGAACTTGACCAGTGCCCAGGATTGATGTTTCGAAAATTGGGCTCTTGTTTGTGTAATTCTTTTATGTTTTATTTTATTTGGGCTCAGACTTTGTGGTATGTAATTTAATTCATTAGTTAAGCCCAATAGTTAGTATTTCTTTTAATTTAATTTCCTAGCCCAATTATAAGACCAAGTTCGAATTGGTCAAGGGATTAGCCCTAGTATTTAAGTCTTTGGAGAACACTATTTTCAGTAGACAACTTTGAATCAGAAATCTAATTGATCGATTTGTCTCACTTTTCGTGCTTCGGTTCACATTTTTCCATCGGTTCTTGGTAGAGTTTGTTGTTGGCAACTACAAGCTTGAAATCAACTGTCTCGTTCGTGATATCCAGTCGTATCCGGGTTAGACAAGCCACGAAGATTGCTCCACAGACGCGTTTCGGATTCAAGTCGATCCGGGGTTCGTTTCGGGTAAGTTCTTCATCCTCTCTTCGTTCCCTTCGTTTCCAGCCATCACGACCTTGTTCCATCCTCCATATACTGTCCATATCATCCATATATTCACGCCAAGTCCAGATCTTCTCCCGCAAATTCGCTGTTCCCAAATTTTAACCTAAAATCGATCCAAAAGTCCGTCCCGTGCCAAATCTTGAACCCCTCGTGCGAATTTCCTGAATTTTGGATATGTTGTTTCTGACTTCAGTTTATAATTCGTGTTAAAATTTGAGCTTAATCGAAGTTGTTTTGCTATAGTTTCTGATCGAGTCTTCTGTTAGGGTTTTAGTCTTCGTTTTGGCATTGTTTTGTGTTTTGTTCTTGTTTCTGTTCAATTTTCGATTTAGATCAGTATATTAGGTGTTTTAATCTCTTTTAGTTCAGTTTGTTATTGGATTGAATCTACCTTGTCGTTGACGTTGTTCGAGTCTTTGCTTCCGCGTAATTATTGGCCGTATCACAATCTGTCAGTGGTCAACTGAACAGATCCTCTTTTGAAAACCTCATATTATTTCATACTGTGCATATCTCCATGGATTCCTATCTTAACAGGAACCTTCCCACCTTCTCAGTTGATGATTATGCAATCTGGAAGTTCAGATTAAAAAGCTTTCTTTGTGCGCATCATGACATGATGTGGGACATCATCACAGACGGACCCATCATCATCTACAAACAAGGAAACGAGCTTGTTCCAGCTCAAGATGGTGGACATCCAACATATCAAATCATTCTGAAGCCAAAGAATGAACATACCTCAGAGGAAAGGAAGCAAGCTGGATTAGACAGCTTTGCGAGGAACACTATCTCATCAACAGTCTCCAACGCCCACTTCAGCAAGATCATCAACTGCAACACCGCAAAGGAGATGTGGGAAACCCTAGCCAAACTATGCTAAGGGTCGGAAGAAATAAAAGAATATAAATTTACAATCGCCTTCCAGAAGTTTGATAACTTCAAGCAGCTTGTCAATGAGTCCATCGAAGGGATGGAACTCAGATTCTCTAACATCGTGGTAGAGATTGAAACCATCAGAACTGGGAAATACACCCAGCGAGAAAAAAACCTAAAAGTCCTTTCAGCGCTCACAGCTGAATGGAACACATACAAGGTGGTACACCAAAGTCGAAGTGACTTAGGTGATCTTTCAACTGAAAGATTATTCTCCCTGCTCAAAGCCAACGAATACAACTTGAAGATTACCATGAAAGAATCTTCAAACAATCAGAATGATGGAGAGCTGACACCTGCGCCAAAGGAGATTGCGTTCAGAGCCAACTCTGAAAAATCCACATACATACAGTCAGCTGAGTCATCAAAGAAGGACATGAGCAAGGAAGAGCTACTTGAAGAGATAGCCATGCTGGTCAAAAACTACAACAAACTCAACACCAGCAAGGGCAAGTACAAGAAGTTCGCAAGAACTTACAGAGACAAGTACGCAGCAGCTGATGAGAAGTCAGCTGACAAACGAGCAGACGAAGGATGCTTCAACTGCAAGGAACCGGGACACTACAGGCTAGACTGTTCGAAGCTATCCAAGAAAGAAAAAGACCAACTGAAAGCTAAGGCAGCTGACAGAATGAGAGCCTACATCGCCGACAAGGAGTCGGAGTGCAACAAAATGGATGATAACATGCCATTTTCAGACTCAGAAGAAGAAGCACTCATGGCTCATGATGAACCTGAATGGGATACATGCTGCATGGGACAGACAGACGGATTCGATGAAGATGAGGTAATGTCAAGAACTCAAAATCTATCTAATCCCTCACCATCACACGAACACTCTACACAAGTTTCAGAATCAGGGCTACCTGATTAGAGTTTAGTAGAGAAGGTTATGAACGATTCCAAGGAGCTTCAAGAGATCCTTGACGTCATAATGTGTGAGAATGCCGAGCTGAAGATGGAACTAGACAAGAAAAAGGTATCAGAAGTAGCTGATACAACACAGCTCCAAGAAGAAGTTATTTCACTAAAAGACAAAATAGTAAAACAAGATCAGCTGATGAAGGACTTCTACTATGAAAAGAAACAGCTGATGGAAGAATTGGAAAACGCCACAGCTGAATCGAAAAAGAAGTCAGCTGAGATTTTAGAGCTGAAAAGTTCTGAAGAGGTACTATCTAAGAAGATGGTAGCTCTCATCAAAGCTACAGCAACAATGGACGAAATCATAAGTGCACAACGTCTAGTAGAACTCAAAGCAGGACTGGGTTACAATGAATCGAAGAATGCCACAAACATTGCTTCCACTAGTGGAACAAAGGTAATGTTTGTAAGAGCAAAAGAAAACCCAATTCCAGCAACTCAGCAACGACCGTTGAAGACACAACAGACATAAAAAAGGCCAGCTGTGAGACAATCTCAAGCACAGATCAGACAGCAACGTGCTCAAACTCAACAAAGACAGCAGGCTGGACATTTCAGACACCAGCAACCGCAACAGCACGTCAAAAGATATCAACCGAGATATCAAAGAAGAGACCCAGCTGGATATCACTCATATGATCACCAGCTGGAGTACCAGTTCCAGCCGAGATATCACAAGAGACAGTAGAGACAAAGGAACGTCTCAGCTGGGTACTCAGCTGGATACCGAAAAAGATCAGGACATCAACAAAGACATCAAACTGGAAAGATACTGAGATCAAGACCCCACCAGCAACAACTGAAGAACACAAAGATTGTGTATATCGACTCAGCTGGAAGGATCATCAGATCAAATGACCCAATTCGAGTCATTAAGAAGATCTGGGTCGTAAACTGATCTCTGTCTAACCCACAAGGACCCAATTAAAACTGGGTACCTAAATTTTGATCTTTTTTATAGGTTGCAAGGGAACGACTCATCATTGAGGAGTCGATGAGAATGCTATGGTACTTGGACAGTGGATGTTCCAAGCACATGACGCACTTAAAGCATCTACTCCAGAAGTATATCGAGCGTCCAGGCCCACAAGTAACATTTGGTGACAACTCCAAAGGTCTAACCAAAGGTTATGGTTTATTTAAAACTAAAATGTTATAATCCCAAATGTTTCTTATGTACAAGGACTGCAACATAACTTGCTTTCCATTAGCCAATTCTGCGACAACAATTTTTCTATTAAGTTTGATGCACATGGATGCACAGTGAAGCACAGGGAAACCAAGCAGATACTACTAAGAGTGAAAAGAGAAGGAAATATGTATTTCGCTGACTGGAACAGCAGCCTTCCTGAGACTTGTCATGTATCAAAAAGTAGCAATGAAGTTAGCTGGTTGTGGCACAGACGGCTGAATCATCTCAACTTCAAGACAATCAGCAAACTGGCTAGAAACCAGCTTGCTAATGGAATTCCAGATCAAGTATATGACAAAAGTCATATGTGCAGTGCGTGTCAACAAGGAAAACAAACAAGAATTTCATTCTCTCTCAAGCCAGTTCAGTCAACTGATCGAGTTCTTCAACTCCTTCACATGGATCTTTTTGGTTCAGTTACACCAGCAAGTTTCAGCGGCAGAAAATATACTCTGGTCGTAGTGGATGACTTCTCAAGATTCACATGGGTGTCTTTTCTGTACCAAAAGAGCGAAACAAGGACTAAGCTGTCAATCCTGCTGGAAAGGTTGTCAACTCAGAAGGAGTGCAAGATAATGTCAATCAGATCAGATCGAGGAACGGAGTTTTTAAATGAAACTATTTATGAATACTGCGAGAAGAACGGAGTTCAACATCAAACCTCAGCAGCACGCACACCTCAGCAGAATAGTGTAGCAGAGAGAAGAAACAGAACACTCAAAGAAGCAGCTACCTCAATACTAGCCAGCTCTGCCATTCCAAATAAGTTCTGGGCCAAGGCAATCAACACAGCTTGCTTCACTCAAAATTGCTCTCTACTCACATCAAGGCAAGGAAAGATGCCGTATGAGCTATGGAATAACAGAATACTATACATTGGATATTTCATGGTCTTCGGATCCAAATGTCATATCCTAAACAATGGAAAAATACAGCTCAAGACGTTCAACGCGAAGACTGACCGAGGAGTATTCTTTGGTTACTCTACTGTGAGTAAAGCATACAGAGTCTTCAACAGAAGAACTCAAACGGTCGAAGTAACTCTACATGTTACCTTTGACGAATCATCATTCGAATATAGAGATTCTATCAAACGAAGAAATGAAGGAGAATCTTCAAGGCAGAACCTCAAATCAATCGGGAAATCAAGAGGAACCTCCAACGCCAAATCAAGGGGGAATGCCATCAGTTGGAAATCCAGACACAACTGAATCCCCAACTCTATCTCCAGCAGAGCTTCTACAGAAGTCACCTCAAAACTCAATCCAAGGAGAGTCTCTTTCTCAAGACTTAACTCCAGAGCAACTCCAAGCTAGACGAAATCTTGCCACTTCTAGCATCAATCAGCTGGAAGAAGAAATTTGTAAAAGAAGAAGATGGATTAAAGATCATCCATCATCAGCAATCATTGGAGAACCATCAGACCAAGTCAAAACCAGAAGCTCAACTGCTCAAGCTACAACGGATCATCAAGAAGCAGCTGACACAACTCAACTTTCAGTAGAGCTAGAACTGACGGTCTATGATGAAGACACAGCTCTAATGGCGTGTTATGTAGGTCAAGTTCCAGAGCCTCAAACAATTATAGAAGCTTTAAAGAGCGTGCCCTGTACAAATGCTATGCAAGAAGAGCTGAATGAATTCCTCAAAAATTGCGTCTGGGAATTGGTCAACAGACCTGAAGGAGTCAAAGTCATAGGACTCAAATGGATCTTCAAGAACAAACTGGATACCCTTGGAGTCATGATCAGAAACAAAGCTCGACTAGTTGCCAAGGGATACACACAGCAAGAAGGGATTGACTTCGAAGAATCATTTGCTCCAGTAGCACGATTGGAAGCAATCAGATTATTTCTCGCCTATGCAGCACATCACAAATTCAAAGTCTATCAAATGGATGTGAAGTGTGCATTCTTAAATGGAGAAATCAAAGAAGATGTCTATGTTGAACAACCTCCAGGATTTGAAGTAGAAGGAAATAAAGTCTACAAGCTAAAGAAGGCGCTTTATGGTTTGAAACAAGCACCTCGAGCTTGGTATGATACTCTATCAAATTTCCTTGTATCCAAAGGATTCAAGAAGGGCTCAGTAGACAGAACACTCTTCACCATCAAGTTGGGAGAAGACATCCTGGTTGTTCAAATCTATGTAGACGACATCATCTTCGGATCAAGATCAACATTCTTATGCCAAAGATTTGGAGAGATAATGTCAACACAGTTCCAAATGTCTATGATGGGAGAAATGAGCTTCTTCCTAGGACTTCAAGTCAAGCAATCAGCAGAAGGGATTTTTATAAATCAATCCAAGTACGTGAAAGACTTGATTGCAAAGTATGGAGTTCAATCCAGCAGAACAGTAAAGATTCCGATGAACACCAACTGGAAGATGTTTCAACTCTAAACACCTAGACTTGACTCGCAAGAGAACGAGGTCAATGTAGGGCGTAAAGCTAACCCAAGTCGTATTCACAAGGAAGGCTAAACAGGGCGAATACTTCTAGTATTACTTACACAGAAATTAAAACGATCCTAAACATTCTAAACCAATGATTTGAGAATAAAGAACTAAATAAAAGAGCAAATTCAATGAAGCAAATAAATGACGAAAGAGATAAACACGAGGAAAAAGTATTAGGGCTTAGATTCTTCTCTTTAATTCCTCACCAACTCGATATTTATCAATTCACTTAATCAACTCGCATAATCCACTTCAACAAAAGGTTAACATCAATAACTCTCGTTTCAATCCGTTAAACCTATAAGACTAAATTATAAGATTAAGACTAATGATTAGATATGCGTTTCCGGTCAATCTAATTATCGAAAGAATTATGATCGAGTAGTAGATTCATCTATCGATCTCATCTACTACCTAACAATATCGAACAATGGCCAATTATTCAATATAAAAGCAAACAATTCAATCAATACAGAATTCACATATACCAAGCAAGGATCAGAATTATCGAATATCTAAACCCTAAATAAAAAGTTAGCTATCCATATAGCAATGCATCGAAGAGTTATAAGAGGAATTTATCAAATTTACCGTAAGAAATAGATTAAACAAGCAATCCTTACAATATTCGTGATGATGATCACAATCGAAACCCACGATCATATCTTTTGTAGCCACCAAAATAAGGAAATCAAACTATGCTAAAAGAACTCAAAAAGTCGTCTAAAAACTTCTACAGCCGAATGAGAATTAGAATGATTCAAAAACAGAACCCTAGCTGAACTAAATAAACGCGTAGCAGGCGTTACTTAATTCCAGCGTTCGCTGGATTCCAGTGCTCGCTGGATTCAAATCTGCGAACTCAATCCCAGTGACCGTTGGAACTGAGCGACTGCTCAAATCCAACGCTCTCCTAAAGGCAGCGATCGCTGGCTGATGCTTTCTTCACGCCAAAACTTGTTCCTTTCTTGTGCACAATCCATCCCTCCACTGCTTTCTTCTTTTAGTTCTTCAAAACCTACAACCACCATAAACCACACCAAAGCAACCAAGGGTAGCCAAAAATGAGAAATAAAAGACGGAAAACATGCACACACACCCAAAAACACGACTAAAAAACAACATAAAAACGTAACATAAAACGACTAAACAAACCCCCCACACTTAGCACTTTGCTTGTCCTCAAGCAAAAACAACAATAATTTGAGGAGAAAATGATAAGAAATCACAGTAAAAAGATCATGCAAATCAATTACTTTCACGAAGCTCCAACGCTAGAATAATCATCTATCTTAAAATTAAGCAATAATCCAAATTGGCATGTTGTCCGTCTAACGAGAATCATCAATCTGAAGATGAACCAAACAAGTCATGACAAATGCTCTCTTTAACATTAAAGCATGAAATTTATTTATTTCTTTTTAATAAGGACATGAGGATAGAACTTAGGACAAAATTCATTAGGTGAAGTCATCGGTCAAAATATCCGAGTTTCCTAATGTGGTTTCCCATACTCATCATGCAAGATTTCAAAGAAAAAGCTACGCACGATAGGAGTAGAATCCATGTCACATCCCCTTATTTATGTCTTTTTTTTAATTAGAGGTACTCGGATCAAAATTCACAAGGTTCACCCTTAGGGGTTATCCCCAAGTCTCCTTGTGTGGTTTCCCATGCTCATAGTTTACACTAGAGGAGCAGAGATCCTTATTACCCCTTTTTTTTTTAAACAAGATTATCATAGAGAACAAAAGTCAAAACAAGTAAGATTATTCTCGTCAATCCAATTCTCAAAGACAGTACCCCACAACACAAATCATCACAATACTCAATTTCAAAATGACTCAATTTTAGAGCTAAAACCACGAGACCCAATTAATAAGCATGATCAATCAATAGAGATTACAAACGATTAACTCCTCAAATCATATAAGTTCACTATCGGAAAGAAAGTACTAAGTGCCACAAAAATATAAAATACACAACACAGAACGATATAATTTACAAGAAACGGCTCAAAACATAAGAACGACCCCCCCACACTTAAAACTAGCATTGTCCTCAAGGCTAACAAAATAACCAGACAACGGGAGTAAAAAGTAGAGAGAGATACGTCCCTGAGTATGTAGAGCCTGCAACGTTGGGAATCCCGGACGGTGGTAATCCCGAACAAACTAACTGAGACACCTGAAACACAAAAGAAGAAAAATACACTACGAAAACAAACCACAATCAAAAATACCTAAAACACGACTCACACAAAAGACAAAAATAGCTAACCCCGGAGCAGTGTGAAGTCACTGCTCGTCTGGCTGAAATGGTGGTGGTGGTGGTGGTGGTGAGTGAGCAACTGTCCATGCACTCCATTGGGCCTCCAATGCCGACATCCGCTGCTGCTGCGTGTTGAGGCGATGATAAACGTCGTGGCGGAACTCGCCAAATTCATGGTTGAATGCAGCCTGAGTAGCATCATAATGGTCCCGAAATGACCTCAAGTCATCACGCAACATCTGGAAGTCATAAGAAGGCATGGTGGTATGAAGTGGATCGGATTCTGGAACGGGAGAGTAGGGAGTAGTCTGGGGCTGCGCAACTGAGGGTCCAGCTGAGGTTCTTGCTCAATCTTGTCGGTTGGCCACTAAAATCTGATCATTGAAGTATTCCCGAACGCAATGGCATTGTTCATGAGGAACCGGCTTCTTTCTATCAAAGGCAATTTGAGCACCCTTAAGCTCACTGAGGTCTATCAAATACCGGCGCACCACTGTTTGACCTTGAGGTGCAGACCCCGCAGAAGGCAAAACACCAAAATGCTGAGCCAAAGCAGTAATTATGCCGGACAGGGAAGCATGAGAACCTTGTCGATTCTGCATTCCTTCCATTGCTCTCCAAATGAAACTGGAAAGCCAAATTCAGATCTTTGCCGTGGCACACCGTAACAGACAAACCTCAGTAGAATTTACATTGTTAGCTTGCTCCTTGCCCGAGACATTGTATGCAATGAATTTGTGCACAACGGCCAGTGCTGGGTCTTTGATAAACCAATTTGGCGAACCGTTGGTTCTCCAATTCTCGCACCCTGTAATCTCTTGCCATGCTGTTTCAACATCAAACGACTTTGGCCTTCTCCCAATGCCAGTAACCGAAAAACCAAACATATCTTTCATGGTGCTCAAATCCACTGTAAATTTCTGCCCTTGCATCCGACAAGTAATCTCCTTAATTTCCCCCTTAACTTCGACAGTTACTTTCATGGTGCTCAAAAATTCAAAACATAAGGGTTTATACCCGTCTAACTCCATTTTAGCAAAAGTGGACAGTCCGATATTTTTCAATAACTGAGATACCCTTTTATCAATACCCAAACTCTCCAGTAACTTCCAATCAAATAACCGAGGGTGCGTAACATCAAATTGATCAAATTTCTGGAATAAGTTACCTTCAAGATCCGCATACACTGGAAATGGAGCATTGTACAGAGCTGATTTGTCTTCGGATGTTTCCTCAAGAAAACAGCTGCTGAAATTGAGCGCCGGCTGAAAAGGAGCACCGGGTGAAAACGAGCGGTCGCTGAAAGTGAGCGGCAGCTGGACTGACGGTGGTCGATGGAAAAATAGGCGGCGGCTGGAATAGGGCGTTGGCTTAAATTGAGCGCCGGTTGGATTAGAGCGGCGGCTGAAATTGGTCTGAAACGGCGGTACCGGAACGCGGTGGTTGAACGCCGGCGGCTAGACAAGGCTGAGGCCAAAAATGAGAAGTGAGCGGCTGGACTTGAACGAAAAGGAAGAGGCGGCAAGAATTTGACGGTGAATAGCGGTGATGAAGACGGCGGTGGCTGGATTGAAACGGTGGTTGGAGATTTGGCAGTGAGAGGAACGAGTGAGCGAGTGAATAAAATTAGGGCACAGTTGTGTGCCTTTTTATAGTAGAGAAAAGCAGCGCTCGCTCACAACCAGCGGTCTCTCGTTCGCCCACAACACTTCAAAGCCAGCGCTCACTTATTTCCAACGCCGGCTGCGTCTCAGTGCTCGTTCAGTTCGAGCGCTCGTTGGGCGCAATTCTGCGAACATATCCTCCAGCGGCCGCTCAATCTCAACGACCGGTGAAAGCTGCATCTGGAAAGTACGAGCTAGTGCTCGCTTGTTTCCAACGCCGGTTGCTTTTCAGCGCTCGTTCAATGCGAGCGCTCGTTGGACGCAATACTGTGAATACACCCTCCAGCGGCCGCTCAGTCCCAGCGATCGTTGAATTGCCCCCTTTTTCTTTTTTTTTATCAGGCCAACGACTCCCAAAACTGCAAAACAAACAAACAAGTTACAATCGGAGGAACGGAAAAAAAAACGAAACCAATAAAAATAGAAACAAACAAATCATGGGTTGCCTCCCATACAGCGCTCGTTTAACGTCGCAAGCTCGACGAGGAGGAAACAATGATATATGACAAAGTCGAGCATAATTGACTCGACGCCTTGTTTTCTTGTGTGTCCCTCAAAATACTGCTTAACTCTATGTCCATTGACTTCAAAAATTCCTTCGTCCATAGATTAAAAAGCTTGACTACCCCCATAAGGGAAGACTTCTTCAATCACAAATGGACCACTCCATCGAGATCTTAATTTCCCTGGGAACAACCGGAGACGGGAATTGAAGACAAGCACTTTCATGCCCGGTGTGAATTCTTTCCTAAGAATTTGCTTGTCATGAAGCCTTTTCACCTTATCCTTGTAAATCTTTGCGTTTTCATAGGCTTCATTCCTCAATTCGTCTAACTCCGAGATTTGTAAAGCTCGTTCCTCCCCAGCACTTTGTAACTCAAAATTAGCAGCTTTGATGGCCCAAAAAGCTTTATGCTCTATCTCAACCGGCAAATGACATGCTTTGCCGTAGACTAAACGGTACGGACTCATCCCCAAAACCGTCTTGTAAGCCGTTCTATACGCCCACAGAGCATCATTCAATTTAATGGACCAATCCTTGCTTGAGACTTTCACAGTCTTCTCAAGAATCCCCTTAATTTGTTTATTACTCATCTCTGCTTGACCAGATGTCTGAGGATGATAAGGAGTAGCCACCTTATGAGTCACACCATTCTTCTTCATCAACTTTTCAAACATTTTGTTACAGAAATGGGACCCCCCATCACTAATGATTGCTCGAGGAAATCCGAACCTGCTCAAAATATTCCCCTGCACAAACTTTATAACCACATTAGCATCACAGGTCCTAGTGGGGATAGCCTCAACCCACTTGGACACATAATCAACAGCTAGCAGGATGTATTCAAATCCAAAAGAGTTTGGAAAAGGTCCCATAAAGTCAATACCCCAAACGTCAAAAATTTCAACAACAAGATTAATATTTAAGGGCATCTCATTTCTTTTTCCAATATTCCCCACCCTTTGACATTTGTCACAAGATAGGCAAAAAGTATGAGCATCTTTAAAAAGAGTTACCCAATACAAGCCGGATTGGAGAATCTTCCGAGCTGTCTTCTGCCCCCCCAAAATGGCCTCCACAATGCGATGCATGACACCACATTAAAACATCTTGTTGCTCCTCCTCTGGGACACAACGCCGAATTACCTCATCTTTTCCAAGATGGAAAAGGTATGGATCATCCCAATAGTAATTCCTGCAATTCACTAAAAATCTTTTCCTCTCTTGAGAGGTAAGGTCAGGACGGAGTTCACCACAAGCAGGATAATTTACAATATCGGCAAACCAAGGTACTGAAGAAATCTCTAAAGCATGCTCAAATGGAAATGTGTCAGAAATATAATCATGCTCATGTGATGCACTTAGAATTCCCTCATAAGGAAGGCGAGATAGATGGTGTGCCACAGCATTTTCACTTCCTTTTCTATCTTTAATCTCAACATCAAACTCTTGAAGCAACAAAATCCATCTAATCAAACGAGGCTTTGCTTGGGTTTTAGTGAGTAAATGCCTCAGAGCTGCATGATCACTATGTACAATAACTTTAGACCCTATAATATAAGACCTAAATTTATCCAATGAGAAGACAACAGCTAACAACTCTTTTTCAGTAGTGGTGTAATTTACTTGAGCACTATTCAAAGTAAGACTCGCATAATAAATCACACGAAGCATTTTATCAACACGCTGTCCTAAAACAGCTCCCACAGCAGAGTTAGAAGCATCACACATAATTTCAAATGGTAAAGACCAGTCAGGAGCAATAACAATAGGAGCAGAAACTAATTTCTCCTTCAAAGTGTTAAAAGCAAGTAAACACTTATCATCAAAATCAAAAGAAACATCCCGAGCTAACAATTGGCACAAAGACTGACTAATTTTAGAGAAATCCTTAGTGAATTTACGGTAAAAACCCGCATGACCCAAAAAACTTCTAATTCCCTTAACATTAATAGGTGGAGGTAATCTTTCAATTACATCAACCTTAGCTTTGTCAACACTAATTCCATGCTTAGACACAACATGACCCAAGACAATCCCACTGGTCACCATAAAATAACTCTTTTCCCAACTCAAAGTGAGATTACTTTCAATGCATCTTTCTAGCACACGGTCAAGTTTCTTCAAACAGTCAGAGAAGGATGATCCAAAAACTGAAAAATCATCCATGAATACCTCAATAAAATTTCCAATCATATCAGAGAAGATTAAGAACATGCACCTTTGAAATGTACCCGGTGCATTGCAAATCCCAAAAGTCATCATTCGATAGACAAACGTTCCAAATGGACATGTGAAGGTAGTCTTCTCTTGGTCCTCCGGAGCAATCGCCACCTGAAAATAACCAGAAAGACCATCTAAGAAACAATAAAAACTATGTTCACCTAATTTATCCAACATTTGATCAATGAATGGAAGGGGAAAATGATCTTTTTGAGTGGCTGCATTAAGTTTTCTGTAGTCAATACACATTTTCAACCACTGTGATCCCTCCTTTCTTTGGAACCATGTGCACTAGACTAACCCATTCACTGTCGGCCACTGGATAGATTATACCTTCAGCGAGTAATTTTAGAATTTCTTTCTTCACCACTTCCATTAGTGCTGGATTTAGCCTTATTTGCCCCTCTCTCACCGGTATTGCTCATTCTTCTAGCACAATCCGGTGCATGCAAGTTGAGGGACTGATTCCCTTAATGTCTGCTAAACTCCACCCGATGGCTTGCTTATTTTTCTTAAGCACAGCGATCAATTGCTCATCTTCCTCCTTTGTTAGCTCGGCATAAATAATCACCGGCTTCTGCTCATTTTCCTCCAAGAAGACATACTTGAGGTGCTGAGGTAGCTGCTTGAGCTCAAGTTTGATTGCCGTTTTCTGCTCCTCACCATCTATTGCCAAGATTTCCATCATACCAATGCTTCCTTCCAGTAGAAAGTCCATCTCTTCTTCTTCTAGTTCCTCAAACCTGCTTTCAGAACTGCCTTCCTGCACAAAAACTTTCTCGGCCAAGGCATCAATGGCGTCTATAAAAGAACAATTATCAACCAAAGAAGACACAGGTATAGCCCTATTGCCATGCACAGAGAATGATACAGTTTCACCTAAAACAGACATTGTCAAGGTTCCACTCTTCACATCAATGAAAGTATTAGTAGTAGCCATAAATGGTCTACCCAATAGCAATGTATGCTCCTTCCCTGTCTCTTGCACATTTCCCACATCAAGGACAACAAAATCAACATGAATAATTAACCCACCAACTTTCACAAGAATATCTTCGATAATTCCCTTAGGATATCGAATAGACCTATCCGCAAGTTGCAAATACATTCTCGTGGGTTTCAAATCTCCTAACTCTAATTGCTTGAATATAGAGTAAGGCATCAAATT
This sequence comes from Agastache rugosa, assembly GCA_031470985.1. Lineage (NCBI taxonomy): Eukaryota > Viridiplantae > Streptophyta > Magnoliopsida > Lamiales > Lamiaceae > Agastache > Agastache rugosa. The sequence goes on from CM062603.1 coordinate 5,953,229, forward strand.
TATCCCCGCCCCCAAATCTAACATGCCACATGCTTCTTTACCATTACCCAAAGCGATTTTAATAGTAAAGCTACCTGGATTACCGAGCTTTGGTGGTAGTGGGTGCTGTAGGATTGCACTTGTTACTTCAGACACCACTATCTTCTCGTCTTCTCCAAATTTCCTCTTTGTAGATGCCTACTCTTTGAAGAACTTTACATAAGCTGGCACATTTCTGATCACATCAAGGAGAGAAGGTTGGCATTGACTTTTGACAAGAGTTTATAAAACTTTTGGAACTGCTGATCTTGCTTCACATTCCTCAATCTACTCGGGTATGGAATTGGAGGAGTATAAGGATTCTCAGCCATGTGAAGCACATGTTCCTTGCCTTTATCTTCATTCTGCACAGCCTCATCCTTCTCAAGAGAAGAACTCTTCTTTTCTTGCGTATCATCCTCTTTCTCCTTAAGTTTTTCAACCTTATTGTCAATCACTTTGCCACTTCTTAGAATAGTCACGGCATGCGCTTGCTCAGGTTGACTTGGCAACTTCCCTCCTTGGTTTTGTTTCACCAATTCACCCACAGTGCTGCTCAATTGGCCCACTTGAGTCTCAACTCGCTTCACTGAGGTCTCCACCGACTCAAACCTTTGCTGACTCGACTGGATAAAAGCCTGCAAAGTATCTTGCAAAGACGGCTTGGGAGGTTGAGTCTGCTGAGTTTGGTATTGTTGCTGTCGAGGCAAAATTGTCTGTTGTTGTGCATGCTGCGTGTACTGCGGAGCTTGTCCTGCCCCTGCTTGCATAGGATGTTGGGGTTGCTGGGATTGCTTCCAAGAAAGGTTGGGATGATTTCTCTACCTAGGATTATACGTATGCGAGAACGGATTGTTCTGCTGTCGAGATTGATACCCTTGCATAGCAAAAACCTGTTCCTGTAGATCGAAAAACTGTGCTTCTTCATCAAAACTAGGCTCAACCGTCCTCTGAAAAATATTGGCCCCATGGCCATATTCACCACAAATTCCACAAGTTTCAGCAGACATAACCTGCTGAGGTACCCCCTCGAATGGCCTCAATAACTCCACTTTCTTAGTTAATTCAGCCAATTGCTTAGTCACATCATACCTCGGATTTGCTTCATTCACAGAAACACGCTTTCCTCTGACACTCTTTTGTTGGGAAGTAGTGGCCATCGTCTAAAAAATGTTAGAGACATCTTCGGCTGTGTGATTACCAATATCCCCTCCAGCTGCATTGTCAACCATATACTGAAAAGTCTGTGATAAACCATCATAGAAGAATTGGTTAAACAATTCTGCCGGCAAGTGATGATGTGGGCACTGCTACTGCAAACTCCTAAAACGGTCCCAAGCTTCGTGAAATGATTCACCCGAGGATTGAGCAAATGTGACTATTTGAGCCCTCAAATCCTGAGTCTTCTGATTTGAATAATATTTAGCCATAAACTTCTCGTAAACTTCTCGTAATATTGAGCAAATATGACTATTTGAGCCCTCAACAAGTTCGGCGGAAGGGACATGAACCATGTCTTGGCTCGATCTTTCAAAGTATAAGGAAAGCACCTCATCTTCAATTGATCTTCGTTCAGACCTTGTAAAGAAAAGGTCTGAACCACTGCATAGAACTCCCTGATGAAGTTCAAACCATCCTCTGCGGGCATTCCATAGAAAGATGGTAACTAGTTGAAGTGAATATTCTTCAACTCATAGTTCCTTGCTGCCTCTCCTAAGACGATGCAAGAAGTTGCAGCCCCAATCACCGGGCGAGTGAAATCCCGCATATTTCTGACATTATTTGGGACTGCCATCTTCGGAATCTGAGACTCGTCACTCGAGGAGTGATTATCACTTGATTCTTCTTCCTCCAAATTGGGTAACACTAATCCTTTTGGTCTATGTATGCTATCAAACACGGAAGCCAATCTCCTGTTGAGACTTCGTCTACCTTGCATAAATAAACACAAAACACAAAAGAATCACGCGCACCTGATGAAGAAATAAAGAAATAATAAATAAAAATACAAATAAATACGAAAAGTAAAAGTAACACTAAGAAATAATTTGCCTAAAGCCTTCCCCGGCAACAGCGCTAAATTTTGTTTCAACTCTAAATACCTAGACTTGATTCGCAAGAGAACGAGGTCAATGTAGGGCGTAAAGCTAACCAGGGCGAATACTAACCCAAGTCGTATTCACAAGGAAGGCTAAACAGGGCGAATACTCCTAGTATTACTTACACAGAAATTAAAACGATCCTAAACATTCTAAACCAATGATTTGAGAATAAAGAACTAAATAAAAGAGCAAATTCAATGAAGCAAATAAATGACGAAAGAGATAAACACGAGGAAAAAGTATTAGGGCTTAGATTCTTCTCTTTAATTCCTCACCAAGCTCGATATTTATCAATTCACTTAATCAACTCGCATAATCCACTTCAACAAAAGGTTAACATCAATAACTCTCGTTTTAATCCGTTAAACCTTTAAGACTAAATTATACGATTAAGACTAATGATTAGATATGCATTTCCGGTCAATCTAATTATCAAAAGAATTATGATCGAGCAGTAGATTCATCTCTCGATCTCATCTACTACCTAACAATATCGAACAATGGTGAATTATTCAATATAAAAGCAAACAATTCAATCAATACATAATTCACATATACCAAGCAAGGATCAGAATTAAATCGAATATCTAAACCCTAAATAAAAAGTTAGCTATCCATATAACAATGCATGGAAGAGTTACAAGAGAAATTTATCAAATTTACCGTAAGAAATAGATTAAACAAGCAATCCTTACAATATTCGTGATGATGATTACAATCGAAACCCACGATCTTGTCTTTTGTAGCCACCAAAATAAGGAAATCAAACTATGCTAAAAGAACTCAAAAAGTCGTCTAAAAACTTCTACAGCCGAGTGAGAATCAGAATGATTCAAAAAACAGAACCCTAGCTGAACTAAACAAACGCACAACAGGCGTTACTTAATTCCAGCACTCGCTGGATTCAAATCTACGAACTCAATCCCAGCGACCGCTCAAATCCAACGCTCTTCCAAAGGCAGCGATCGCTGGCTGCTGCTTTCTTCACGCCAAAACTTGTTCCTTTCTTGTGCACAATCCATCCCTCCACTGCTTTCTCCTTTTAGTTATTCAAAACCTACAACCACCATAAACCACACCAAAGCAACCAAGGGTAGCCAAAAACGAGAAATAAAAGACGGAAAACATGCACACACACCCGAAAACATGACTCAAAAACAACATAAAAACGTAATATAAAATGACTAAACAGAAGATTGAACCTGGAACTGAAGGGAAGTCAGTTGATTCCAGTAAATATAGAGGGATAATAGGTTCCCTGCTGTATCTAACAGCTAGTCGTCCAGACATCTCTTTCGCAGTCGAAGTATGTGCCAGATTTCAAGTTGATCCAAAGGAAGCACACATGCAAGCAACCAAGAACATTCTCAAATATCTCAAAGGAACTCAGAATGTTGGACTGTGGTATTCAGCTGAAGACAATCTACAGCTGACTGGATATTCAGACTTAGACTTTGCTGGAGATCGGATGGACAGAAAATCAACTTCGGGAACATGTCAGTTCCTAGGAAGCAAGTTGATATCGTGGTTTTCAAATAAGCAAACGTGCGTCGCAACCTCCACAACAGAAGCAGAATATATGGCAGCTGGAAGCTGCTGCTCACAAATTCTCTGGCTGAAACATCAGCTGGATGACTATGAAGTGAATACTGGACAAGTTCCAATTTTCTGTGATAGCTCAAGTGCGATTGCTATATCAGAAAATTCAGTACATCACACAAGATGCAAACATGTGGACGTGCGCCATCACTTCATCAGAGATCACGTGGAAAAGAAAGATGTGATTGTTGAGAAAATTCACACAGACATACAACGGGCTGATATACTCACAAAGTCGCTGATAGAATCAAGATTCAAGATACTGTGCGGATTACTTGGATTACTCAACCCAGACGAAGCTACATCCAGCTGAATGGAAGCAGACCCAGCTGGAATTCAGAACCAACCTCAAAGAACCCAGCTGAGAAAGAATCAAGCTTAGCCAGACGCCTAAGTTGAAGGATTATTCAGCTGAGGGGGAACCAGCTGGAAAAACGATCACTCAACGCAGCTATTCATAACCGAGGTATTAGCTGACTACGATGATCAGCTGAGAGGTTTGCAACTTCATTACATACAACTATTCATTCTGTTTTAGTTAGACTTCAGTCAAATCATATCTTGTCATATCTAATCAAATTTAATTAAAAGTCTGTAAAGAACTGAAACATGAGAGTTTCGAGGCAAAAGTCAAAAATGCCTCAACCTTCCTCTCACGCGCATTAACTCGCATGACGCAAGAATCACTCCCAGTCGTAGATCGTCTTATCAATCTATAAATCTTGATCGTCCATTCATCAAGAAAATTGATATAAATATGCTAGAAGAGATACGCAAACATTTGCATTAACCCTAAAAGGTTTTTCGGCACTCTTTCTTCTTTCATCAATTGGTATTATTTGTTCTACTAACAAAAGTTGCAGAAGAAGAACATGGAATCTAGAAAGATATCTCCAGAAGCCGATCAACATGAAGAGTCTGTCAAAGCTTCACTATGAGAGTTGTTTAACTCTCAGAAACCACAAGAAGACGGAGTTCCAGGAGAAAATGAAGCTCATCGACAGATCCGGTCTAACGCAGTGGGTGACTGCAAAGCTCAAGAACATTCACCAGGAAGCTGCATAATTCTTCATAGGAATGTCAAAGGAACAAGACCTCCTCCTCCCCACTGTTTCTCTCAAAATAAAAGAGAAAACGGGACACACAACTCCCTAGGATACGAAAATCAACGTCAACAAGATCCTGTCAAAGGAACTCAACCTGAGAGGAAGCCCAGTTAGAACTGGATGAGATGTTGATAAAGCCGGAGTCTTTAAGAGCAGTCTTGTCAAAGCTCTTGCTCCGCCACAGGAGGCACAGAAAAAGATGCAGGAGACAAAGCAGCATGCATCTACTTCCTTCCCAGCTAGGAATAAGAAACAACTTGAGGAGACAAAACAAGCTGAAGCACCGTCTTGAAAGAGAAGACTCAAGTTAAAGGTGCTCAGTCAGTCAGCCGAGAAGCCAGCTAACATTAAGAGAGAATTCGTAACTACTCTCCGAGGAGCAGAAGGTCCACAAGCGGTGGTTTCTTACGGTGGAGAAGAAGTTCAGGTGCCTGCGTGAACATCATCATCGCCACCACCACAACGACGTATTCCAGCTGATCAACTAAGCTTAGACCCCAATCAACTAAGCTTAAACCCCACAACAGATGAAATAGTTCAACCGCCTTCTCCTCAATTTCCTTCAGCTCAATAGGGACACCAGCTTCAAGATCAACTTATGGAAGTTGGAGCTCAAGCCCCTGCACCAAGCTCAAGTGGAAAACATCATCCAGCCAATGATCACTTGCAGCTGGATGATACTTAAGTCCCTCAAGAGTTGCACGTGACGCCTCCATCTCAAGGTTTGAAGACCTCAAGGAGTCACAAGCGCAACTGAAGTGCTGAATCAGACTTTCTCATTCAATCTAATGAAGTCCGAAGAAGCAAAATTGCAAGGAATGAAGTTATGCCCTACTCAGAAGATGTCATCTCTAGTGCCAACTCATACCTCCAAGCACTCAACTAGACTGAACCAGCTGAAATAGGCCAATGAAGCTGTGTCTGCAATCACAGCTGAGGCTAATGCTATTGAAGAAGAGCCAGCTAATGCAACAGGTGAGCCACCAAGACTCCAAACCTCGCTGCTCAGAGCTGACAACCGCAGCATAGCCAAACTAAACATCGTAACAACTGATAATACAGCGAAGATCGCTGACGCAATTCAGAAAAATGCACAGCTCAATAAGACGATGGTGCATCTCTCCCGCCTTGATTGATCATGCCAAAAAGGGAGAAGAGAATGAGACAAAGAAGAGGCAAACTGATAAGCTAAAGGAACCAACTGAAACAGCTGGAGGAGAAACGAGTCAAAAGAAAGAAGCAGCGAATGCAGAAAATAAGACCCAGCCAACTGGGATTGAAGACTGAAGAATTGAAGAATTTCTTTTCTTTCTTTCTTTTTCTTGTTTTATGATGTAATTTCTTACATTAATAAAACACAATTTTCTCTGCTTCATAAGTTGTCTCAGTTAGGTTTTGGCATCATCAAAAAGGGGGAAATTGTTGGGAAAATTATAAAGTTTTGATTTGATACCAAAACCCAACTGTTCTCCAACCGAGTAGATGATCGCATCAACCTAAGTTGTGTTTTCCAGCTCGCCTGTTTGAGCTATAGATTTTCTAAGTTTACAGGTTCAGGAAGCGGAAGAAAGCAGAAGCAGAAGAAAGCAGAAGATCCTGCTGTGTTTACAGCAGGAGTCAGCTATAAGCTGAGTTTTCCAGCTGAGCTGAGTTCAAGACGGAGCAGGATCAAGCTGAGCTGAGTTCAAGACACAACTAGTCCAGCTGTACAGAACAAAGGGAACTAACTCTGAAGACATCAATTCAAGTCAGTTTACCCAATCCAGCTCTGAATTCAAAAGGGAGCTCCAAAGGCAGAGATCCCGATGTCAGAGGAAGTCAATATACCTCGACCAATGAGGGATTGCAAAATCAGCATTCTAGACTTCAGAACCTAGGATGTGACTCTAATGAAGACAGGTGCAGAAACGCCCAACGGCAGATATCGAATTTAAGAAGAGTAGGTAAGATTCAAACGGCTCCTCCAACGGCTAGTCTTGAATCTCTACCTATATAAACCCGTCTTCAACCTCAGGATCAAACATGAAAAACTCTCTACAAGCTTTCATTCTCTGAAATTATCAAGCCTTCAAAGCTTACAAGCAGTTCTAAATAGTTCAAAGAACACTTTATCTTAAAGTGTTTCTAGTCCAGAAACTGCCCAGTTTTTCGTCTGATTCCTAGGCAGAAATCATTGTATATCTTAAGCCTAGATCTTGAACGAGTTCATCTAACTCTAAGTTCTTCATTGTAAGAACTCGTTCATAGTTGGAACCCCAAACCAAACCTCTCTTTACCCAGAAAGGTTAGGTCAAGGTTATGCTTGCTTGAAGCGCGAAATTCAAGTAGTTGTAAGGTTTTTTTCAGTACCCGTAAACTGAAAGGTTAGGCTTGACAGTGCCCGCAAACTGTTGGAACACAGCTCGGGTTAGAGTTGTGAAGTTTCTTGGTACTTGGAAACCAAGTGGAAGTGAATTACCAGTGAATCTGGTGGTGGACGTAGGAGGGGTTACTCCGAACCAGTTAAAATTCTGAGTTCTTTATTGCTTTATTTATTCTCTGCATTTTATATTTAAAGAACTAACTGCATTAACACAGCACACGTTTTCAAGCTTAAAAGTTCTCTGGCTGTGTGACCCAGCCAGCTGCATTTTTTTTAAATCTGCATACTCAGCTGCTCCCCAAAAGACAGTTGTGTTTTGACTATAAACCTGCATAACTTGACTAAGTCGAAAACGCAAAGAATATTTTCAAGCTGAATTTTTCTAAGCAATCGAGCTAAGTTTTCAAACCACCACTTTCCGCACCGCCAGCTGAGTTATTAGTCCAGCTGACCTTCCTCAGTTGGATTCATAACTGAGCTCACCAACTCTGTTTTTAACTTGAAAAAGTTTTCAAAAATATCTGTTAGTTGTATTCACCCCCCCTCTACACCAAAGACCCAGCTCAGGGACCATCAGAGCATGTCCAAGCTCCTGCTCAAGCCCAAGTTCAGATTACTTCTGGATGTCACCCAGAAGTGCATCCTTGCTATTGCTGGATCTCAAGGAGAGATCAACATTCCCAAGCTGAAATCGATGATAGCCATCCTCAGGAATGACCCTGTGGATTGGTTCTCCTTCTTCATGGGAAAGTTGGAGAAAGAATCGAAGAAGATTCATTTTGAGGATGACAGCTTCACCCGGTACAGCTGCAGAGAAATAATCTACTTATGCACCAAAGTGGCGTGCATAATAGAAAATTATTCAACCGGAAGGCAAATCAAGTGGCATGACACAGAAGAATTTCCTGTGTCCAGAATACTTTTTAAGAAGCCAAGTCAGCTCACTGACTTGTTGAAGAAAGCAGCCCCTGAAGGGAAGAAGAAGGTGCAAGAGGCAAAGCAGCAGACTGCCTCTCCCTCTCAAGCAAGAAAGAGGAAGCAACCGAATGAGACACGACCAGCTGGATCTCCACCTGCCAAAAAGAAGCTGAAATTTAAGGCAGCCAGCAAGCCAGCTGAGGAGGCAGCAGAGAAACCAGTTGATGAGCCAGCTGAATCTGAGTCCACTCCCACAGCATCCCCAATCCAAAAGAAGAAAACTGAGTGGAGACCAGTCACTGAGGAGACAGCTCAGGGATCCTCCTCCAGCTCAGACAATGGAAGGGAGTTCGTGATTACATCACGAGAAACTGAAGAACCACAAATAGTGGTCTCCCACTCTGACCCAAAAGATGCTATTCCCCTTCGTCAATTTCTTCAAGCATCTTCACAACCCGCTCCAGCTGATCCCACATCAGCTGGAACCACTTAACACGACTATCATTTCCTTTCTCTTCATCCTCAGGTATCTCTCTCAGATTCCAAACCCACATGCTCAGTACCTGAAACCGCTCAACTCCAAATTTCAGCACCCAGCTCTCCAACCAAAGAACCGTTTCCTGTAAGAGAGCAGGTAGATATTCAACTGACTGAAGCTCTTTCACAGCCAGCTGACACCCAAGCTGAACTCTCTTCTAATCCCAGCTCACCTAAAGAACCTCATCCAGCTGACGCTCCTTTGCAGCTGGATGATGAAAACCAAGCTGAACCTACAAGCCCTTCTGAGAAATTTGAAATCCTCAGTCCCAGAGCCGTTGCACGTGCTGCCACTATCATGAGGATCGATGACCTCAGGCTTCAAGGGGTAAAGAGCGCACTGCAACAGTACCTTTCTCTTGCTTCACTCCCCGCCGTACTAGTCGCCGTCAGTGACTTCAAATTTTACCTTGCTACCAAGATGACTACTTGGTATGCAAATGAGGAACTTGTGGAGTTCTACTCCTTCAATAAGCTCAAAGCCGAAGAAGCTGCTCTGCAAGATATCTTTGGATTTGGAAGTCTTCAGGATGCCTTCATACATATATCAAGACGAGCTAATCCAAACTCTCATCCAGAAGGCTAAGCAAGATGGAGTACCCCCGTCTGAGGAGGTAATCGCAAGAGCCAACTCCTACCTCCACACTCTCAACTGGATTGTTCTAGTTGAGACGGCCAAGGAAGCTGCACCTGCCGACACAGCTGAGGTAATGTTGATTGAAGACGAGCCAACTAATGCAACAGTTGAGCCCACAGAAACTGCCCCACCAAGTCCAATTGCCGATGACACTCGCGCACTAGTGGTCCCTGAGCTGGGTCTTTGGTGTAGAGGGGGGTGAATACACCAAAGATAGATTTCTGAAAACTTTTTCAAGTTTAAACAGAGTTGGTGATCTCAATTAAGAATCCAGCTGAGAAGGGTCAGCTGGGCTAATAACTCAGCTGGCGGTGCGGAAAGTGGTGGTTTGAAAACTTAACTCAGTTGCTTAGAAAAACTCAGTTTGAAAAGATTATCTTTATGTTTTCTGCTTAGTCAAGTAGTGCAAGTTTCAGAAGGACACAACTGTCTTTGGAGAACAGCTGTGTATGCAGATTTGATAAAATATGCAATGTGATGATAAAGTTAGTACTAAAACTGAAATTAACGAGAACATAAAGAACACGAAATTTTTACGTGGTTCGGAGTAACACCTCCTACGTCCACGACCAGATTCACTGGTAATTCACTACCACTTGGTTTCCAAGTACCAAGCAACTTCACAACTCTAACCCGAGCTGTGTTCCAACAGTTTGCGGGCACTGTCAAGCCTAACCTTTCAGTTTACTGGTACTAAAAAAACTTTACAAACACTTGAATTTCCCGCTTCAAGCAAGCGTAACCTTGACCTAACCTTTCTGGGTAAAGAAGGGTTTGGTTTGGGGTTCCAACTATGAACGAGTTCTTACAATTAAGAACTTTAGAGTTAGATGAACTCGTTCAAAATCTAGGCTTAAGATATACAATAATTTCTGCCTAGGAATCAGACGAAAAACTAAGCAGTTTCTGGACTAGAAACACTTTAAGATAAAGTGTTCTTTGAACTATGTAGAACTGCTTGAGAGCTTTTGAAGGCTTGAGAATTTCAGAGAATGAAAGCTTGTAGAGAGTTTTTCGTTTTTTTATCCTGAGGTTGAAGACGGGTTTATATAGGTAGAGATTCAAGACTAGCCGTTGGAGGAGTCGTTTGAATCTTACCTACTCTTCTTAAATTCGATGTCTGCCGTTGGGCGATTCTGCACCTGTCTTTATTTGTGTCACATCCTAGGTTCTGAAGTCTAGGATGCTGATTTGGCAATCCCTCATTGGTCGAGGCATGATGACTTCCTATGACGCCGGGATCTCTATTTTTGGACAGCACTTTTGAATTCAGAGCTGGATTGGGTAAACTGACTTGAAGTGATGTCTTCAGAGTTAGTTCCCTTTGTTCTGTACAACTGGACCAGCTGTGTCTTAGACTCAGCTCGAATTATCGTCAGCTTGATCCTGTACTGCTTTGAACTCAGCTCAGCTGGAAGACTCAGCTGATAGCTGACTCCTGCTGTAAACACAGCTGGATCTTCTGCTGTCTTCCCTTTTCTTGGCTGACTCCTGCTATAAACACAGCTGGATCTTCTGTTGTCTTCAGCTGGATCTTCAATTCTTCAGTCTTCAATCCCAGTTGGCTGGATCTTCTCTTCTGCATCTGCTGCTTCTTTCTTTTGACTCGTTTCTCCTTCAGCTGATTCATCTGGTTCCTCTTGCTCAATAGTTTGCCTCTTCTTTGTCTCATTCTCTTCCCCCTTTTTGGCATGATCAATCAAGGTGGGAGAGATACACCATCGTCTTATGAAGCTGTGCAATTTCCTGAATTGCGTCAGCGATCTTCGCTGTATTGTCAGCTGTTGCGATGTTTTTAGTTTGGCAATGCTGCGGTTGTCAGCTCTTAGCAGCGAGGTCTTGAGTCTTGGTGGCTCAGCTATTACATTAGCTGGCTCTTCTTTATTAGCCTCAGCTGTGATTGCAGACACAACTTCCTTGGCTTATTTCAGCTGGTTTAGTCCAGCTGAGTGCTTGGAGGTATGAGTTGGCACTAGAGATGACATCTTCTGAGTAGGGCACAACTTCATTCCTTGCAATTTTGCTTCTTCAGACTTCATTAGATTGAATGAGAAAGTCTGATTCAGCACTTGAGGGACTTAAGTATTCCCCTTCCACTTCTGAAGAGGTGGGTATGGGGTTCAGCTCATGTTTTCATCATCCAGCTGCAAGTGATCATCGACTGGATGATGTTTTCCACTTGAGCTTGGTGCAGGGGCTTGAGCTCCAGCTTCCATAAGTAGATCTCGAAGCTGGTGTCCCTGTTGAGCTGAAGGAAATTGAGGAGAAGGCGGTTGAAGTATTCCATCTGCTGTGGGGTTTAAGCTTAGTTGATTAGGGTCTAAGCTTAGTTGATCAGCTAGAATACGTCGTTGTGGTGTTGATGATGATGATGTTCACGCTGGCACATGAACTTCTTTTCCATCGTAAGAAACCACCGCTTGTGGACCTTCTGCTCCTCGGAGAGTAGTTACGAATTCTCTCTTATTGTCAGCTGGCTTCTCGGCTGACTGACTGAGCACCTTTAACTTGAGTCTTCTCTTTGAAGACGGTGCATCAGCTTGTTTTGTCTCCTCAAGTTGTTTCCGATTCCCAACTGGGAAGGAAGTAGATGCATGCTGCTTTGTCTCCTGCATCTTTTTCTGTGCCTCCTATGGCGAAGCAAGAGCTTTGACATGTCTGCTCTTAAAGACTCCGGCTGTATCAACATCTCGTCCAGTTCTAACTAGACTTCCTCTCCAGTTAAATTCCTTTGTCAGAATCTTGTGGACGTTGATTTCCACATCCCAGGGAGTTGTGTGTCCCTTTCTCTCTTTCATTTTGAGCGAAACAGTGGGGCGGAGGAGGTCTATTTCCTTTGACATTCCTAGGAAGAATTCTACAGCTTCCTGTTGAATGTTCTTGAGCTTTGCAATCACTCACTACGTTAGACTGGATCTGTCGATGAGCTTCATCTTCTCTTGGAACTCCATCTTCTTGTGGCTCCTGAGAGTTAAGCAACTTTCATCTTGAAGCTTTGACAGATTCTTCATGTTTGATCGGCTTCTGGAGATATCTTTCTAGATTCTATGTTCTTCTTCTGCAACTTTTGTTAGTAGAACAAATAATACCAATTGATGGAAGAAGAAAGAGTGCCGAAAAACTTTTTAGGGTAGATGCAAATGTTTGCGTATCTCTTCTAGCATATTTATATCACCTTTCTTGATGAATGGTCGATCAAGATTTGTAGTTTGATAAGAAGATCTACGACTGGGAGTTTTTCACGTCATTTCAGTTTCTTGTTTAGAAAATATGAGTTAATGCGCGTGAGAGGACGGTTGAGGCATTTTGACTTTTGCCTCGAAACTCCCATGTTTCAGTTCTTTGCAGACTTTTAATTAAATTTGATTAGATATGACAAGATATGATTTGACTGAAAACAGAATAAGTAGGTATAGTTAATGATGTTGCAAACCTCTCAGCTGATCATTGTAGTCAGCTGATACCTCGGTTATGAATGGTTATGTTGAGTGATCGTTTTTCCAGCTGGTTCCCCTCAGCTGAATAACCAAATAACCTTTCAACTTAAAGCTTGATTCTTACTCAACTGATACCAATTGTCGTTGGTTCTGAATTCCAGCTGTCTGCTTCTAGTCAGGTAGGTCTGCTTCCATTCAGCTGGGTCTGCTTCCATTCAGCTGGGTGTGCTTCCATTCAGCTAGGTCTGCTTCCATTCAGCTGGGTGAAGCATCGTCTGGGTTGAGTAATCCAAGTAATCCGCACAGTATTTTGAACCTTGCTTCTATCAGCGGCTTTGTGAGTATATCAGCCCGCTGTATGTCTGTGTGAATATTCTCAACAATCACCTCCTTCTTTTCCACGTGATCTCTGATGAAGTGATGGCGTACGTCCACATGTTTGCATCTTGTGTGATGTACTGGATTCTCTGATATAGCAATCACACTTGAGCTATCGCAGAAAATTGGAACTTGTCCAGTTTTCACTTCATAGTCATCCAGCTGATGTTTTAGCCAGAGAATTTGTGAGCAGCAGCTTCCAGCTGCCATATATTCTGCTTCAGTTGTGGAGGTTGCAACACACGTTTAGTTCTTTGAAAACCATGAAATCAACTTGCTTCCTAGGAACTGACAAGTTCCTGAAGTTGATTTTCTGTCCAACCGATCTCCAGCAAAGTCTGAGTCTGAATATCCAGTCAGCTGTAGATTGTCTTCAGCTGGGTATCACAGCCCAACATTCTGAGTTCCTTTGAGATATTTGAGAATGTTCTTGGCTGCTTGCATGTGTGCTTCCTTTGGATCAACTTGAAATCTGGCACACACTCCGACTGTGAAAGAGATGTCTGGACGACTTGCTGTTAGATACAGCAGGGAACCTATTATCCCTCTATATTTGCTGGAATCAACTGATTTTCCTTCAGTTCCAGGTTCAATCTTCTAGTTGGTGTTCATCGGAATCTTTACAGTTCTGCTGGATTAAACTCCATACTTGGCGATCAAGTCTTTCACATACTTGGATTGATTTATAAAAATCCCTTCTGCTGATTGCTTGACTTGAAGTCCTAGAAAGAAGCTCATTTCTCCCATCATAGACATTTGGAACTAATCTGACATCATCTCTCTAAATCTTTGGCATAAGAATGTTGATCTTGATCCGAAGATGATGTTATCTACATAGATTTGAACAACCAGGATGTCTTCTCCTAACTTGATGGTGAAGAGAGTTCTGTCTACTGAGCCCTTCTTGAATCCTTTGGATACAAGGAAATTTGATAGAGTATCATACCAAGCTCGAGGTGCTTGCTTCAAACCATAAAGCGACTTCTTTAGCTTGTAGACTTTATTTCCTTCTACTTCAAATCTTGGAGGTTGTTCAACATAGACATCTTCTTTGATTTCTCCATTTAAGAATGCACACTTCACATCCATTTGATAGACCTTGAATTTGTGATGTGCTGCATAAGCGAGGAAGAGTCTGATTGCTTCCAATCGCGCTACTGGAGCAAATGATTCTTCGAAGTCAATTCCTTCCTGCTGTGTGTAGCCCTTGGCAACTAGTCGAGCTTTGTTTCTGATGATGACTCCAAAGGTATCCAGTTTGTTCTTGAAGATCCATTTGAGTCCTATGACTTTGACTCCTTCAGGTCTGTCGACCAATTCCTAAACACAGTTTCTGAGGAATTCATTTAGTGTTTCCTGCATGGCGTTAGTCCAGGGTACGCTCTTTAAAGCTTCGAGAATTGATTGAGGCTATGGAACTTGAGCTACATAACACGCCATTAGAGTTGTGTCTTCATCATAGACCGTCAGTTCTAGCTCTACTGAGAGTTGAGCTGTGTCAGCTGCTTCTTGATGATCCGATGTAGCTTGAGCAGCTGAGCTTCTGGTTTTGACTTGGTCAGATGGTTCTCCAATGATTGCTGATGATGGATGATCTTCAATCCATCTTCTTCTTTTACGAATTTCTTCTTCCAGCTGATTGATGCTAGAAGTGGCTAGATTTCGTCTGGCTTGGAGTTGCTCTGGAGTTAAGTCTTGAGAAAGACTCTCTCCTTGGATTGAGTATTGAGGTGACTTCTGTAGAGGCTCTACTGGAGATGGAGCTGAGGATTCAGCTGTGTCTGGAATTCCAGCTAATGGCATCCCCCTTGATTTGGCGTTGGAGGTTCCTATTGATTTCCAGTTGGTGGAGCTTCCCGATTGATTTGAGGTTCCTCCTCTGGCTCATCATTCCAAATTAATGGTTCGGCCAGATTCCTGATTCGATTCTCTTGAGCTCTTGTCTGAATCTGCCTTGAAGATTCTTCTTCATTTCTTCGTTTGATAGAGTCTCTATATTCGAATGATGATTCGTCAAAGGTAACATGTAGAGTTACTTCGACCGTTTGAGTTCTTCTGTTGAAGACTCTGTATGCTTTACTCACAGCTGAGTAACCAAGGAATACTCCTCGGTCAGTCTTTGCGTCGAACGTCTTGAGCTGTGTTTTTCCATTGTTTAGGATATGGCATTTGGATCCGAAGACCTTGAAATATCCAATGTATGGTGTTTTGTTATTCCATAGCTCATACGGCGTCTTTCCTTGCCTTGATATGAGTAGGGAGCGATTCTGAGTGAAGCAAGCTGTGTTGATTGCTTCGGCCCAGAACTTCTTTGGAATGGCAGAGCTGGCTAGCATTGAGGTAGCTGCTTCTTTGAGTGTTCGGTTTCTTCTCTCTGCTACACCATTCTGCTGAGGTGTGTGTGCAGCTGAGGTTTGATGTTGAACTCCGTTCTTCTCTCAGTATTCATAAATAGTTTCATTCAGAAACTCCGTTCCTCGATCTGATCTGATTGACATTATCTTGCACTCCTTCTGAGTTGACAACCTTTCCAGCAGGATTGACAGCTTAGTCCTTGTTTAGCTTTTCTGGTACAGGAAAGACACCTATGTGAATCTTGAGAAATCATCCACTACGACCAGAGTATATTTTCTGCCGTTGAAGCTCGCTGGAGTAACTGGACCAAAAAGATCCATGTGAAGGAGTTGAAGAACTCGATCTGTTGACTGAACTGGCTTGAGAGAGAATGAAATTCTTGTTTGTTTTCCCTGTTGACACGCGCTGCACATATGACTTTTGTCATATACTTAACTGGAATTCCATTAGCGAGCTGGTTCCTAGCCAGTTTGTTGATTGTCTTGAAGTTGAGATGATTCAGCCGTCTGTACCACAGCCAGCTGACTTCATTGCTACTTTTCGATACAAGACAAGTCTCAGGAGGGTTGTTGTTCCAGTCAGCAAAATACATATTTCCTTCTCTTTTCCCTCTTAGTAGTATCTGCTTGGTTTCCCTGTGCTTCACTGTGCATCCCTGTGCATTAAACTTGACAGAAAAACCGTTGTCGCAGAATTGGCTAATGGAAAGCAAGTTGTGTTGCAGTCCTTGTACATAAGAAACATTTGGGATTTTAACATTTTTAGTTTTAAATGTACCATAATCTTTGGTTAGGCCTTTGAAGTTGTCACCAAATGTTACTTGTGGGCCTGGACGCTCGATATACTCCTGGAGTAGATGCTTTAAGTGCGTCATGTGCTTGGAACATCCATTGTCCAAGTACCACAGCGTTCTCATCGACTTCTCAATGATGCGTCGTTCCCTTGCATCCTATAAAAAAGATCAAAATTTAGGTCCCCAGTTTTAATTGGGTCCTTGTGGGTTAGACAGAGATCCTTTTACGACCCAGATCTGTTTGATGACTCGAATTGGGTCATTTGATCTGATGATCCTTCCAGCTGAGTTGATATATACATTCTTTGTGTTCTTCGGTTGTTGCTGGTGGGGTCTTGATCTCAGTATCTTCCTGGCTTGATATCTTTGTTGATGTCCTGGTCTTTTCTGGTATCCAGCTGAGTACCTAGCTGAGACGTTCCTTTGTCTCTGCTGTCTCTTGTGATACTTCGGCTGGAACTGGTACTCCAACTGGTGATCATATGAGTGATATCCAGCTGGGTATCTCCTTTGATATCTCAGTTGATATCTTTTGACGTGCTGTTGAGGTTGCTGGTATTTGAACTGTCCAGCCTGCTGTCTTTGATGAGTTTGAGCACGTTGTAGTCTGATCTGAGCTTGAGGTTGTCTCACAGCTGGCCTTTTTGATGCCTGCTGTGTCTTCAACGGTTGTTGCTGAGTTGCTGGAATTGGGTTTTTATTTGCTCGTACAAACATTACCTTTGTTCCACTAGTGGAGGCAATGTTTGTAGCATCCTTTGATTCATTGTAACCCAGTCCTGCTTTGAGTGCTGCTGGACGTTGTGCACTTATGATTTCGTCCATTGTTGTTGTAGCTTTGATGAGAGCTACCATCTTCTTAGATAGTACCTCTTCGGAACTTTTCAGCTCTATAATCTCAGCTGACTTCTTTTCTGATTCAGCTGTGGTCTTTTCCAATTCTTCCATCAGCTGTTTCTTTTCATAGTAGAAGTCCTTCATCAGCTGATCTTGTTTCACTATTTTGTCTTTTAGTGAAACAACTTCCTTTTGGAGCTGTGTTGTATCAGCTGCTTCTGATACCTTTTTCCTTTCCAGTTCCACCTTCAGCTCGGCATTCTCACACATTATGATGTCAAGGATCTCTTGAAGCTCATTGGAATCGTTCATAACCTTCTCTACTAGACTCCAATCAGGTAGCCCTAATTCTGAAACCTGTGTAGAGTGTTCGTATGATGGTGAGCGGTTAGATAGATTTTGAGTTCTGGACATTACCTCATCTTCATCGATGTCGTCTGTTTGTCCCATGAAGCATGTATCCCAATCAGGTTCATCATGAGCCATCAGTGCTTCTTCTTCTGAGTCTGAAAATGGCATGTTATCTTCCATTTTATTGCACTCTGACTCCTCGTCTGCGATGTAGGCTCTCCTTCTGTCAGCTGCCTTAGCTTTTAGTTGGTCTTTATCTTTCTTGGATAGCTTGGGACAGTCTAGCCTGTAGTGTCCTGGTTCCTTGCAGTTGAAACATCCTTCTTCTGTTCGCTTGTCAGCTGACATCTCATCAGTTGCTGCGTACTTGTCTCTGTAAGTTCTTGCGAACTTCTTGTACTTGCCCTTGCTGGTGTTGAGTCTGTTGTAGTTTTTGACCAGCATGGCTATTTCTTCAAGTAGCTCTTCCTTGCTCATGTCCTTCTTGTCCTTCTTTGATGACTCAGTTGACTGCATGTAATTAAGCGGATTTTTCAAGTTGTATTCGTTGGCTTTGAGCAGGGAGAATAATCTTTTAGTTGAAAGATCACCCAAGTCACTTCGACTTTGGTGTACCACCTTATATGTGTTCCATTCAGCTGTGAGCGCTGAAAGGACTTTTAGATTCTTTTCTCGCTGGGTGTATTTCCCAGTTCTGATGGTTTCTATTTCTACCACTATATTGGAGAATCTGAGTTCCATCCCTTCGATGGACTCGTTGACAAGCTGCTTGAAGTTATCAAACTTCTGGCAGGCGATTGTGAATTTATTTTCTTTTATTTCCTCCGACCCTTCGCATAGCTTGGCTAGGGTTTTCCACATCTCCTTTGCGGTTTCGCAGTTGATGATTTTGCTGAGGTAGGCGTTGGAGACTGTTGATGAGATGGTGTTCCTCGCGAAGCTGTCTAATCCAGCTTGCTTCCTTTCTTCTGAGGTATACTCACTCTTTGGCTTGGGAATGAGCTGATACGTTGGCTGTCCACCATCTTGAGCTGGAACAAGCTCATTTCCTTGTTTGTAGAAGATGATGGGTCCGTCTGTGATGACGTCCCACATCATGTCATGATGCACACAAAGAAAGCTTTTCAATCTGAATTTCCAGATTGCATAATCGTCGACCGAGAAGGTCGGAAGATTCCTGTTAAGATAAGAATCCATGGAGATATGCACAGTATGTAATAATATGAATTTTTCAACAAAGAGGATCTGTTCAGTTGACCACTGACAGATTATCAAGACACGTCTATTGATTCAGAACAAGCGGTCTTTTGAACCACTGCTCTGATACCAATTGATGGTCCCTGAGCTGGGTCTTTGGTGTAGAGGGAGGGTGAATACACCAAAGATAGATTTCTGAAAACTTTTTCAAGTTTAAACAGAGTTGGTGAGCTCAGTTAAGAATCCAGCTGGGCTAATAACTCAGCTGGCGGTACGGAAAGTGGTGGTTTGAAAACTTAGCTCGGTTGCTTAGAAAAACTCAGTTTGAAAAGATTATCTTTATGTTTGCTTAGTCAAGTAGTGCAAGTTTCAGAAGGACACAACTGTCTTTGGAGAACAGCTGTGTATGCAGATTTGATAAAATATGTAATGTGATGATAAAGTTAGTACTAAAACTAAAATTAACGAGAACGTAAAGAACACGAAATTTTTACGTGGTTCGGAGTAACACCTCCTACGTCCACGACCAGATTCACTGGTAATTCACTATCACTTGGTTTCCAAGTACCAAGCAACTTCACAACTCTAACCCGAGCTGTGCTCTAACAGTTTGCGGGCACTGTCAAGCCTAACCTTTCAGTTTACGGGTACTGAAAAAACCTTACAAACACTTGAATTTCCCGCTTCAAGCAAGCGTAACCTTGACCTAACCTTTCTGGGTAAAGAGGGGTTTGGTTTGGGGTTCCAACTATGAACGAGTTCTTACAATTAAGAACTTTAGAGTTAGATGAACTCGTTCAAAATCTAGGCTTAAGATATACAATAATTTCTGCCTAGGAATCAGACGAAAAACTAAGCAGTTTCTGGACTAGAAACACTTTAAGATAAAGTGTTCTTTGAACTATGTAGAACTGTTTGAGAGCTTTTGAAGGCTTGAGAATTTCATAGAATGAAAGCTTGTAGAGAGTTTTTCGTTTTTTTTATCCTGAGGTTGAAGACGGGTTTATATAGGTAGAGATTCAAGACTAGCCGTTGGAGGAGTCGTTTGAATCTTACCTACTCTTCTTAAATTCGATGTCTGACGTTGGGCGATTCTACATCTGTCTTCATTTGTGTCACATCCTAGGTTCTGAAGTCTAGGATGCTGATTCGGCAATCCCTCATTGGTCGAGGCATGATGACTTCCTCTGATGCCAGGATCTCTGCCTTTGGAGCTGACTTTTGAATTCAGAGCTGGATTGGGTAAACTGACTTGAAGTGATGTCTTCAGAGTTAGTTCCCTTTGTTCTGTACAGCTGGACCAGCTGTGTCTTGGACTCAGCTCGAATTATCTTCAGCTTGATCCTGCACTGCTTTGAACTCAGCTCAGCTGGAAGACTCAGCTGATAGCTGACTCCTGCTGTAAACACAGCTGGATCTTCTGCTGTCTTCCGTTTCCTTGGCTGACGCCTGATGTAAACACAGCTGGATCTTATGCTGTCTTCCGCTTCCTGAACCTGTAAACTTAGAAAATCTAAAGCTCAAACAGGCGAGCTGGAAAACACAATTTAGTTTGATGCAGTCATCTACTCTGTTGGAGAACAGTTGGGTTTTGGTATTAAATCAAAACTTTATAATTTTTCCAACACGCACTGGTCGAATTCGAGGCAGACAAACCCAGTCATGCTGAATCCAGAACCCAAACAGAGCCCGACTCTGAATTTTCTCCGGCTCTTCAAAAGAAAATCCAGGAATACTTAGAAAGGATTTTTCTAATGTAAAGTGATGGTCCCGGAACGAGGTCTTCGGTGTAGAGGGGGGGTGAATACACCGAAGAGGGATTTTTGAAAACTTTTAACAAGTTAAAACGGAGTTGAGTGAGAGCTCAGTTATGAGTTCAACTGACTTCTAAAGAAGATGGTCAGCTGGACTGATAACTTAGCTGGCTGTGCGGAATGTGGTGGAAAGAAAAACTTAGCTCGTTCCTTTTATAAAAGCTCAGAAAAACTTAGTTTCAGTTTTCAGTTTAAGCAGGTTTGAGAAATATGCAGCTGGCTGGGTCACACAGCCAGAAAGATGAAGCTTTGAAAACTTGTGCTGTGTAAATGCGGTTAGTTCTTTAAATAAGAATACAGCAAAGACTTAATAACGCAATAAAGAACATAGAATTTTAACGTGGTTCGGAGAGAAAACTCCTACGTCCACGACCAGGTTTTAGCTGGTAAATCCACTAAGAATGACTACTTGGTTTACGAGTACCAAGCAACTTCGCAGCTCTTCCTCGAGCTGTGTTCTAACAGTTTACGGGCACTGTAGAAGCCTGCACCTTTTCAGTTTTCGGGTACTGAATAACCTTACACTCGAATTTCGCGCTTCGAGACGGCGTAACCTTGACCTAACCTTTTCTGGGTAAAGGAGGGTTTGGGTTTCCAACTTTGAACGAGTTCTTACAATGAAGAACTTTGAAAGATGAACTCGTTCAGATCTAGGCTTTGGATTTACAATTATTACGGCTATTGATCGACGAAAAACTAAAGCGGTTTCGAAATTGAACACTTAAGAAGTTAAGTGCTCTTTTTAAAGAGTTAGATAACTGCTGGAGAGCTTTTAAATACTTGAGAGATTCAGAAAAGTTGTAAGCTTGTGGGGAGTTTTTCGTGTCTGATTCTGAGGTTGAAGACTGGTATTTATAGGGAGAGATTCAAACTAGCCGTTGGAGGACCCGTTTGAATCTTACCTACTCTCTGATCTGTCGATCTGCCGTTGAGTGTATCTTCACCTGTCTTCATCACTGTGTCAGATCCTAGGTTCGCCTTTCTAGGATGCTGAGTTGTCAATCCCTCATTGGTCGAGGTATATTGACTTCCTCTGAAACCGGGATTTCTGTCTTTTGAGCTTGACTTTGAATTTAGAGCTGGATGTGTAAACTGACTTGAAGTGACGTCTTCGCAGTTAGTTCCCTTTTTGGTCACTCACTCTTTCTTAGACTTTGATGCGGCTCAATTTATTGCTCGGCCTGGATCTTCTTGGCCGGATCCATTCTTCTTTTCGAGTCGATCGACTCGGCTCGGTCTAGAGCTCGTTCGGCTAAGAGATCTTTTAGTGACTTTGGGTCCACGATTACTCGGTAGGTCTTCTTCTGTCTTCAGCTTCCAAACCTGTGAACTTAGAAAATCTAAGGCTCAAATAAGTGAGCTGGAAAAATTAACTTAGGTTTGTACAAACATCTACTAGGTTGGAGAACAGTTGGGTTTTGGAATCAAATCAAAACTTTAGAATTTTCCCAACAGAAAGCATGAAAAATCAAGCTGACCTTCTTCTTCGGTGTATAACTATTGAAATGCAGACAGAAACTCAAGGGCGGACTATCGATGAAATGCAGAAGTCCATCTACACCCTTGATGAGGACTCCAACAGGAATCTCAAGCAGTCTCTTGTTTCTCAAGATCTCGAACTCAGAAATCATTTAGATAAGAGAGTTCCTGAGATTGTAACAAGACTCCAAGCTCCACTGGAAAATAGCGTCACTGACTTATCCAGCCAGATGGCAGCTCTCCAAAAGCAAACGCTTTCCAATAGAACTGACATTCAAACGATGTTCAATCTCTACAAAGAGCTGGACACTCACAAAGCTGGAAGTAACAGCACAACACAGCTCAACCTCGTCACAGCAGACAACACAACCAAGATTACTGATGTTGACAAAGCCCTGGCCCAGCTGAATGAGACAGTCGTCAACCTATCCTCCACCCTTGTTGATAATGCCAAAAAGGGGGAAGGTAATGACAAGAGAAAAACATTAAGGGCAGGCAAAGGAAAGCTGTAGCTAAAAATGAAATCCAAGTCTTTGATCGAGATTGATGAAGTTGTTCTTGAAATTTAGACGATAGAACCAGCTAACGGAGAGGAAAATGGAGCAAAATAATCATTCCTCTTGCCAAAGCAAGCGGAGCCACGCCAAAACAAATCAATGATACTCAATGGCTATACAACTTTGTAAATCAACAAAAGCAAGAGATGAAAAGTTTTCAAGAGCAGCAGAAGAAGAAGGAAAGCTTGCTCAATGCTGAAGAAAAGAAGCAGAAGAAGAAAAGAGCAAACATCAGAGCATCGAAGAAAAAGTCTCAGATGCCAATGAACTGGAGAAGAATAGATGAATGGATCCCAGAAGAGTTAAACGATGACTGGGAACATACAAAATTCGAGTTCATTGAAGATTACTACTATTTGGGAGCTTACCCAAATATGCCACCAGATGTTGCTTTCAAGATGCATCTAAATGAGCTTTTTCATCAAGTTAGGATGACTGCTAAAGTATTCTTCAATGCCGCAAAGACCGCGAAGATCCAGTTCTCTGCTCCCTAGTTGTATCATCTCCAGCCTCCGCTGATACCTGGAACTCATCTTCCTGACAAATCACAAATTATCGCAGAAGTAAATAGATGGGCGATCAAGAGAAAAATTTCCAAGGTAAACAATGAAGAAGAATACCGGAAACTGGAACGGATGATCTTCAACCGGTACAGGTTGAGAACGGATGAGCAACTGGAAGAGGATAGACAGAAGAATCAGCAGCAGAAGCCGAAATGAAGACCCAGCCAACTGGGAATCTTTTCTTTTGAACTTTTGTAATTTTAAAGTTGTAAAATTTCGTATTAATGAAAAGTTCTTTTTGTCAAAATCAACCTGAAGACAATCTCTCTTTGTCCAGGCTCTGAATTTAATTACCTTCTATGAATGTTTATTCCTTTTGAAACCCCGTTTCCTGTTAAGGGTGAAGTAAATTATTTATCTCAGTTAGGTTTTGGCATCATGAAAAAAGGGGAAATTGTTGGGAAAATTAATAGAGTTTTGATTTGATTCCAAAACCCAGCTGACCCCAACCGACTAGATGATTGCACAAGCCTAAGCATTTTTCAGCTCACCTGTTTGAGCTTATAGAGTTTCTAAGTTTACAGGTAGAGTTGCTGAAGACAGCAGAAGACACAGCTAAGCTGACACAGCTGAAGAATTCAGCACAGCAGACTCAGCAGAGTAGACCAAGCAGAGTCAAAGACCCAACAGCATCAAGACCCAGCTCAGTGACGGAAACCCAGCTCAGTGTCAAAGACCCAGCTCAGTGTAAAAGACCCAGCTTAGTGTCAATGACACAGCTCAGGTCTAAGACAGCTCAGGTTAATGACACAGCTCAGGTTGAAGACACAGCTTAGGTTAATGATACAGCACAGGTCTAAGACACAGCTCAGAGTTGAGACAGCAGAGTCCAAGACGCTGAAGACACAGCAGAGACGCTTAGCAGCTCAAAGACGAAGACCTTTTGCAAGACAAGATCCCGATATCAGAAGATCTTGTCTGACGCGGTCAAATCAGAGAAGAAATAGCTTCTGCAGATGCAGACCTACTTCGTAGGTTAAATGCTAGAAGTCAATGAGAGTAGGTAAGATTCAAACGGCTCTCTTCCAACGGCTAGTTTGAATCTCCACCTATATATATCTCCTCACCATTTAAGACAGGAGAGGCTGGCGAGACGACTGAAGAAATAAAAGAGCAAACAGAAAAATGAACAACAATCTTCAAAGCCAAATCTTTCAAGAACACCCAGCCAGTCAGCTGTGTTCTTAGTTGTTCACATATTCAGTCATAGGCAGAATAGATTAGAATCGAAATATCTTAAGTCTAGTTTGAACGAGTTCATCATACTCCTTATTCTTCATTGTAAGAACTCGTCCATAGTTGGAAACCCCTTACCCAAACCTAAAACCCAGAAAGGTTAGGTCAAGGTACGCCTGCTCGAAGCATGTAATTCGAGTGGTCAGGTTTTATAGTACCCGGAAACTGTAAGTCAGGTTTTTTCAGTATCCGCAAACTTAAAGGTGTAGGCTTGACAGTGCCCTTAAACTGTTGGAACACAGCTCGGGTTAGAGTTGTGAAGTTGCTTGGTACTTGGAAACCAAGTGGTAGTGAATTACCAGTGAATCTGGTCGTGGACGTAGGAGGTGTTACTCCGAACCACGTTAAAATTGCTTTGTTCTTTACTGCTTTGTTTTATGCATTCTGCTAACCTTTCACGCATACATTTCAAGTTGCATAAACTGATTAACTGAAAAGAGAAAAAAAAAGCTTTACAATATATTTGAAGCAACAGACAGACTTTCCAAACCCACCAACTTCCGCACACAGCCAGCTGTGTCGATCAAGCTGCCTTCCAGCTGGATCGGACACAACCAGCTCACTCAAAAGAATTCTTAATTGGAAAAGTTTTTAAACCTTGGTGTATTCATCCCCCCCTCTACACCAAGGAATCCATCTTGGGACCAACAGAATCCATAAAACAATCCTTTTATGCATGATAATCATTTTAAAACATACTTTTAGGGCCCGTTTGGTTGGCCTGGATTCTGCTCAGGGAAAGTAATCTGATTCCAAATTTTTAAATTCATGTGTTTGGTAGATTAAGGAAAGTAATTTGATTCCAAACTTTTAAATTCCTGTTTGGTTTAATTTTGGTAAAATCATGGAAAGTAATATGAATCCTAAAAACTAGAAAAGTAGGCCAAAATATCAGGATTATTATTCCCTACTCAACCTAGGTATTCTTTTTCCTGATACGGGGATTTTAATTCAAAAGCATAAAATAAAACAATCTCATTCTCGCTCTCTTGTTATTCTCTGCAACTCGTCGCCTTCTTTTATCTTGCAAGTCAGATTTCTTCCTCTTCTCTGTAAGTCAATTGTTTTTCTCTCATCAAGTCTCTATTTTCTATCTCTCACGGTGGTACGCCTTTTAGTAAATATTGAATTTGATTTTTTTTATTTCATGATTTCATTACGTACTTTTATCAATCTTCTAGATCTTTCAAGTTTTTTTAAGTGTTTTTAATTCGTAGTTTGAATACAAAACTCTATCACGTTAATTATGCTATACTATTATCTATATTTTCTTCCTTTATACCAAAGCCACCGACGATGTTCTTTTTATTTTATTTTTAGTATATTTAGTAAATGAAATAAATTACAGAACAATCGAATTTTCATTATGATCAAAGAAATCTTTGAATAATTTCCTCTCCGACATCATGTATGTAACAAATTGATTGCTAAAGGTATATTTTTTTCTACTAATTTGACATTTAAATTCATCCATGTGTTATTATTTGTCAGAACTTGCTCTTGAAGTATCTTCTAAATTCTCTCTGAACTTGTGTGTTTTTAAGTAAACTGTTTTATGTAGTATATTTCTCTATTTTATAGTGTCTGCTGAAGTATTCACTCATTAGGATAATTAAATGTACTAGAAATTGCTCTGTTGTATTTAAGAACTTATCAAGATAATTATATGTATGAACTAGCCTCTTTATTCCTTTGTATTTCTACTTTTCATGGTAAACTAGCTTTGTTATGTCAGTTAGCTCCTTTATTATAAATGTATATATTTTTACTCTAGATGGCTCGTCGAGGTAAAGGAGCTAATCATGTATGGACAATTGAAGAAGATAGAAAGTTGGTTGAATCAATTGTTGAGTTAAAAAGAAGTGGGAAATGGGATGGTGAAAGTGGAAGTGGTATTAAAAAATGTTATCAAAAAGAGCTAGAAAGAATATTACAAGAAAAATTACCAAGCCATGGTATTAAAGAAAAACTACATAACGAATCTCGTTGTAAATTATTAAAAAAACAATATCATGCTATCTATGATGTGCGAACTAATGGAGAATTAAGTGGCTTTGGTTGGGATGACGATAGAAAATGTGTTACTGCAAGTGCAGACGTGTGGGATGATTACTTGAAGGTAATAAATATTATAGTTTTATTTAATTATTTATTACTACTTATAATTTGGGGTATTATCATGAATTTATGTGTTGTATTTTTTGCTGAGTCATCCTGATTGTACTTTTATGAAAAACAAGTCTTTTCTTTATTATGACGAATTGACACTTGTTTGGGGCAAAGATAGAGCTACTGGACTAAATGCTGAAACTCCAATAGATGTAGTTGAGGACTTAGAAAGAGAGCAAAATCTAAGTCAAGGAGATAAGAATCTGATGAAGATAATATTCATACTGTACAGCCGAGACGAACTGCATCTCAGAGTGAAGTTCCTTCAAAAATATCTAATCGGAAGAGGAGAAGGAGTACAGATGGTTTGATTGTAAGTATGGAGCGCATGACCAATGCATTTACTGCTCATATGGATAAGTCAGATGATCAAATGACTAAGTTAGTGGAAAGTTTTGGTGGAGTTGATCAGCAG
Source organism: Agastache rugosa (assembly GCA_031470985.1). Taxonomy (NCBI): domain Eukaryota; kingdom Viridiplantae; phylum Streptophyta; class Magnoliopsida; order Lamiales; family Lamiaceae; genus Agastache; species Agastache rugosa. Next base: position 5,980,089 of record CM062603.1, read on the forward strand.
AAGATAGAGAATCGTGATAAGCTTAACAAGGAATTGCGAAAAATTGAAGTTTTATCAAATTCAGAAAGGCAAGAGGCTGCAATGAAACTTGTCCGAGATTCAGAATTATTAGGTTACTTTTTTAGTCTGGAGGATGATGATGAGAAAAAGGCCTTTTTTAGTTCATTTGCTTAGATTAAATTAGTTAGAGATATTTTCTATCAAATAAATTAGTTTAAGATTATCAGATTATTTGTCACTTGGAATTTATTCAATTTTTTTTTATTATTGACTACTTATGCTCTTTGGATATTTTTATCTTCGCCAATTTTTTTTAAATGCAAATTATGATTCATTTAATTTTCTGTGTGTTGTATTTTATACAGTTTTTATATTTATGTATATATATGTTTTTAATTTATTAATTTATTCTAAGTGAATATAAATTGTATTTTTAAAATTACAAAATATATAGTTCAAGTCTTAATTCAGAATCCTGACAACTTTCTTGGTAGTTTCCAAACACAGGATAAATAATCTGCTAGGACTTAATTTCCTCAGAATCATAATCCGCAGATTTACATTCCCTGGAAAATTTATTTTTCTAATTCATTTTTCTCAGAATCATATTACACGGATTCACATTCCCTAACAACTTTACTTTCCTGCCAACCAAACGGGCCCTTAAAGTATTTCAAAAACAGAGCAAAGCTCGAGTTATTTAATATATAGAAAAGCCCACCTCAACAGTTTATAGAACGAATTACCAAGCTTCCGTCTTCCGTCCTTTCTTCTATGCACAATCCCTTTATCGTAAATTAACAAATCTTAATAAATTGATCCAGACGGAATTGAAACTACAACAGACTCAATAACTTGATTAATATTCTTTTAAGGCTTTGGCATTTTGTTAATATATTATTAATAAAATGGAATTTTAATAGTTTTCAAGTTGGTTTCCAACTTGACTTTTACTCGAAGCATAGAATGTTCATAACAAAAGTCAATGATCAATATTGACTTAGAAGTTTTCAAGAAATCAAATAAATTGATTAAACTTGAACGAAATTAGAAATTGGGAATTTCTGCACAAATGCAACAGATTAAAAGTTAAATACAGAACAGTGTATTTCCAATCTGAGAATGGGCAAGGCACATTGGAAAGCCGTGAATGTATATTTTTAACGTCCAATTTACGGATCTCGAAAATATTAAACGAGTCAAAAATTATACACGATTTAATAGAGGGTGATAGATAAATCAGTATTTTAATTAATTAATTTAAGCCCGGCCCAACTCTCGGCCCACTTAATTAATTAATTCGGCCCTGTTTTCGGCCCATATTTATAAAAAACAACCCAAGCCCACTTATAAAATTAAAACTAGATTTATTATTATTATTATTATTAAAACATATAACTCTCCCTCTCTCTCTCTTAACTCTCGCATCTCTCTCTCTGATCTCTTCTCTTTTTTTTTCCTTCATAGAAGCCGGCGGCCATCTCCTTCTCTGGCGTGTGTCGCCGCCGCCTCCGCCATGTCCGACGTCACCGTCCCCACGGCTCCACCCCCTTTCCTCTCTCTCTCTACATCTGTCTCTCTCTCTCTCTGGGCTCGACGGCAGCAGCACCGCTGCCGCCTCTCTGCTGTTCCGGCGAGCTCCGCCGCCGTCTCCATCCCTCTCCCACCTTCGTCTTTGTTTTTAACCACAAACCCTCAAATAAAAAATCCTAGATCCCTAAATTGAACCCCCCCCCCAAATTTCTGAAATTCACCCCTCTTTTGCTCTCGACTCCGGCGAGTGAATCACCACCTCCATGAGGCCGTACCCGGAGCGTGGATAACGGCAGCAGTCGTATCCGCCTCTGCCGCCGCTACCGCGGACCATCAGCAGCCCCCTGCCGCTCCGCCAGCAGCTCCACCATGGTGGGCTCTCTGCCATCCTTCATCTATTTTCTTTTATTTAATTTATTTTTAGTTTTAATTTCACTCTTTTTTTTTTAAAATCCAGCAGTAGTTGCCGTTCTTTCGTCGTCATCATCGCCGTCGGCTTCTACCAGCACCGCCGCCTCCTCTTTGACCAAACGGACAGCAGTTCGGAAACAATCAATGCTGCCTTCTCCTTAGCGAAACGGACAGCAGCCCGGAATGACAACCTCCGTTGCCGTCAACGTCCAAATTATTCCGTCTCAGCCCTATCATCGGACTCGACAACACACCGCAACCAAGACTCGATAATTCGAGTTAGAAGGCAAAGATGTAAAGCAGAGGCAGGTTCTACAAATTATGCTTTATTCTTAATTGTGGCAGATTAGTGTTCTAGGATTAAGATTAGTATAAACTGGACTGATGTTGCTTTATTGAACATCACTTGGTTCATGGATGGATAATTCTTGAGTTGTAATCATGTTTGTGTGATTATTGCTTTGCTGGGAAGAATAGAATAGGTTAATACTCTTATTTCTTATCTCTTATTGTTGTGATTTTAGTTCGGAGTTTCTTATGAGAAATAAACAGAGCTTCTATTTGTTAGACAAAGTTTGGAAATTTATGTTTGGACTTGCGGTTGTTAGTTTGGTGGATGAATGATTTGTGAAAAGAGCTTTTGTGCTTTGTTATCTTGTGACTGCAAAATTCCCAGCAGAGCTTCTTCTTCCTTTCCTTGGTTGTAAATTGTGTTTTCGGATGTGAGAATGATGTATTTAAGCTTCTATTATTACTCTGTAATAAATTTCCTGACAGGGTTGAAATTAAGGGATTCACATCTGATTTCATTTAATCAGATGTAATTGGAATTCACAACTGTTAATTAGATATTTTTACTTTCATTTCCATGTACTTTATAATAATGGGCTTGAAATTTGGGCTGCCAAAATATAATTAAAGATTGGGCTTTAATTTGGCTTCTATTTATTTAATAAGATGGTCTCAAATTATTTCAAGCTCATTGGCTATAAAGAAACGAAAAGGTTCGGGCCAAAGTTATAAGATATAACTTGGCCCACTGAAAATATATACACAATATTTAGTCTTATCGAATTATGGATTAGAAATTCTACTTCGATCCGATACTCGCCTTTGGAGTTTGAAAATATTTGGTTGTAACAACTTAAGATTGCAAAAACTTTAATTAATTAAATAAAATTAATTAAGCACGATATTAGAAAAATCGGTGTATTACAGGGGGCGCGTAGGCTACTGTGGAGAGAAAATAGGCATGAAATGTTGGTGTGGTGTCAGACGTGAAATCTTGTATATATCAAGAAAATAAGAGAGATAAAAGGACAGGGATAGGGTCTAGATATTATATTTTATTAATGAATTCGGTCGGTTCGGTTGGAACCAAACCAAAAAAATTTATACCGTCAACCGAACCGAAAACCGACTTTTCCCAAATTTATCAACCGAACCGTTAACCGATAATCTTGAAAACCGAACGAAACCGACCAAAACATGTCGGTTTCGGTCGATTTTTCGATCCGATGCGGTTCCTGCACACCCCTAATTGAAATTAAATCTCAACAATGGTCTTGAAAGTGTATGAAATTAAATCTCAACAATGGTCTTGAAAGTGTATGATTATGCTCTATAATATGTTCTTTCACTTCATAGAGGCCATCATCAGTATTGAAATTAAAACTCAACAATGGTCTTGAAAGCGTATGATTGTGCTCTATAATATGTTCTTTCACTTCATAGAGGCCAATCAACATTGAAATTAAACCTCAACAAAGTCTTACAATCTGTCCTTGTGATGTATCTTTTTCTCTTTTTGATTCATCTCCATTGCTTGAAGATCGAACTATACTAGCACGACTTGAGTACAAATCATAAATATCTTCAAACTTCTCTCTTTTTATACCAACCAGAAAATCAGAAATATCAACTTGAATATAAATCTTTCTATATTCATTCAAGAAATTTTATAAGAAAGGTGAAATTATGTCAAAAAAATGACCCTATATATTTTGTGGACAGAATATATTTTTGAGTTATTCTATAAAAGATAGACCATTAATGCAATGGTAACTTTGTCGTTTCAATGGAAAAGGGATATGAAACATTTATACAAAATCTAATTAAATAATTCACACAAGAGAAGAAAATGCTAATTATTTCATAGAAAGATGATGAACGTAAAATTGAAACCCAGCAAACGCAGCACACCGTCTGAGATCCCATAACATTTAATTCATCTATCTTCTCTTATCATATATGTTTATTTGGGAGCAATGAATTACATTTATGCGCCTACGACCTCATCGGACTCCGCCGACGCCAGAACCAATTCCGGTGCTCCGGCGGAAGATCCATCGAGAGCATTCGCCTCCCCCAACGCCCTCAACACCAAGTGCGCCGCCTTCTGCCCAGAAATCATCATCGCCCCGAATGTCGGTCCCTGTAATTAAATTATATTCAACACAAATAAATCCACTATTTTGAAAAATGAAATTCAATCAATCTTGAATCAAAGGTGTTACCATTCTGGGAGCTCCGTCGATTTCCGCAACCTCCATGCCGGTGACGATCATTCCGGGCACGACCTCCCTCGTCAGCCTAACAATGGCGTCTTCGGCGGCGTTCATGTCGAGGGCCTTCATCCCGGGCACGGCCTCGATCATTCCGATGCTCTTCAGCCGCTTCACGCCGGTGGCGCCGAAGGGGCCGTCGTGGCCGCAGGAGCTGACCACCACCTTCGCCTCCATAACGTTGGGGTCCATGCACGACTGCGTGTCGTGGTTCATCGACACCAGGGCCCAGTTCGTCACCACGCCGGCGACCCTCCCGCCCTTGACGATCAGATCCTCCGCCGCCACGGCGTTGAACAGCTTGACGTTGGGCCGCGCGAGGAGCTTGCTCATGATGGTGGACGTGAAGAGGGCGGCGTGCTTGATCACCACGTAGTCGTCCTGGTCGTCGTACTCGATCTCGAGCTCGTCGAGGAACTTGTGGGCCGGTTTGCGGACCACCATGGCGGAGAAGAGCTGGCCGCCGAGCCACGCGCCGCCGCCTGGGCTGACGGACTGCTCGATGATGGCGACGTTGATGTTTGGGTTCTTGCTGAGCTCGTAGGCGCAGGAGAGGCCGGCGGATCCGGCGCCGACGACGACGACGTCGGTGTCGGCGTAGGTGATCATGTCCGTCATGTAACGCCTGGTCATTTCGCGGGCGACTATGGATTCTTTAATCGGTTGGAATTTGAAGGTGTCGAGGTTGTAGGGGGGAGGGCTGGCGGCGGACATGGTGGTGGCCGGGCGGCGCGAATTGACACGGTGAGAACCATGGAAGGAGGACTTGTTGTCGAAGAATTGGGTTTTAGAGAGAGAAAAGGTGGTGAGGATTGTGGTCATGGCGGCAGCCATTGTATCTGAGTAAGAGGATGAGAGAGAGAGAGAGAGTGTGTCACTGTGTGAATATATATAAATGGGGGAAAGACACAAACCCTAGAGCCCATGGGCTGGGTCAGCAAATTAATTAACCTCAAAATCCAATATTATTTCTTTATTTGGTGCGGTGATTAGGGTGTATAATATGTATATGACACCTAATATTTTGTTTGGTACGAAGTATGATTATTTATAAAGTTCGGGCCCGTATGAATAAAACTGATTTTTGTTGTTATGTATACCACCTATGAGGTGTTATAAATAATACTGCAACTAATTATAGCAATAAATTACCATAATTACTATTTTTGCAGAGAATTTAATCCAGCATACCAAACAGAATATTAATTTATTATAAATATAAAATATCTCAGTCAAATATATAAAGTCTTATCCTATACTCCCTATCAAACGAGCCTGTATTGAAAGTAATCCATAATTTTACATTGATCATTAAAGATTTATTAATTTTCGGGTTTTTATTAGTTTCCAATATATAATGATAATATAATAAATATTTCACATTTCATTTGAATTTTAGTGATACTTACTATCTTATATACTTTCGGACTTAATTGTTGATAACTTTTTCCACAAAACTCGATCAATTTGATGATCCTATCATCTAAAGACTTGTGAGCGTGAAACCAGAACAAATTCTATTTATTGTAAGTTTCGAATTTGATGTTGTCACCTTTCAATGAGCTTTGACGCAAACTATTTGAAATCGGAAATGGTATCTGAAAATTATTAAAATGCTGGCTGAAAACAACTTATCATGATCAATTGCGTGACTGGTCTACTTTTTTTGTCCAGTTTGCGTGACTGGTCTACTTTTTGAGAGAGAACATGTGATGTATTATTAATACTTATGTAATGTTGATTCAGATGTCTCCTTTTAATTTCATAATCTGAGGATACATTTTAATAGAGCTAGAGTTGGTTTTAGGTCACTATTTTTTAGCGTTTTGCAAAATTAGCTAGGACAAATTTTTTCGGATTTGTAAATTTAGGATATTATCTTTAAGTTATTGCGTCCGCAGGACAAATTTCGGCCCAATCGGGCTAAATCGAAGCTAATTGGTCCTTTATGACTTGCCAGATTCTGATGGTGTGCGAATCTCTGGCATTAATTTCTGCTGAATTGTTGGCCATGGCGACGAGTTCGGTGAATTTGGATGGTAAACGGCGAACAAATATTTTATGGAAATGCAGAGTAGAAGAAGATAATACTAGGTGGGAGATGAGAGTAGCAGAAGAGGAAGAGGTGTTTGGGATTGCTGAAGAAGAAGTTTTGCTGCGACGGAGGGTTAGGCGGAGGGGAGAGAGAGAGGATGAGGTGGCAATGACGTGTAGTTTATGTATCCGCCACATTACGTTCGGGCTCCATCTAAGGTGTAACTTGTGCCTCACGTGCGATTTAGTCTGACTAAGCCGAAATTTGTCTTGTGGATGCAATAATTTAAAGATAATGTCCTAAATTTGCAACTCTGAAAAAATTTGTCCTAATTTTGCAAAATGCTAAAAGATATAGTGCCCTAAAAAAAACTCTAGCTCCATTTTAATATAGAGTTAATGCTTATTTCCAGCAATTCTAGATAGTAAAACTAAATATAACACCAATTATAAAAATGACTAATAGTACCATTTTGGACATTAATACCCGTCCTTCCATTTCCTAATTATCAGATTTTATTTTCTTGAAAAATCATTTAATAATTCAATTTTAATCAATGGATATTACAATATTAACAATTACTCCATCCGTCCCAATAGCAAGGTTTCACTTCTATTAATTAATACTCTCATCAATTAAAAAAGTGAGACATTGCTATTGGGACGGAGGGAATACCATTTTCACTTTTCAAATAACAAAAACCCTTATACTCTCTATATTCTCTCATCCATTTTCAGATCCGCCGCCGCCACCACCACCGTTGCAGATTCCAACGTCATCTCCGGCACCCCAACCAGTCCTGATCGATATTTTATTTTAGTACGTGTAATAAGATTTGGACTAAAAAATTAAGTTAAAGATCCCCACGTACGTGTAATAAAATTCATATTCCAACTCTCCTAGAATGATCTTCAACATTTTTTTGCTGTATGAAAGAACTCTTCTGACCTTTTTTGTTCTCTCAAGTAATTTTTCCAATTTCATTAGTGTGTTTTCCCAGGTTCTGCTTATACTTGAACGGAAACAAAGTGTCTTTCTTGGAAAAAAATTAGTGTACTCTTGGTGGCACTGGCATGCGATTGCTGTCAACTAGAAAGCTATTCCGATGTATATCATGACACCGAGTGAGGCAGGTTTTTGCCCATAAAATTCTGTTCACTAGCATGGAGATTCTTCAGTTCTTTTTTTGTTTCTTTCACTTTCAACATTTATAGCTTTATCATGTGATGATATTGAATGTGGACTTGTTATCAGTATATACTTGTGTGCTACTCGTCATTCAAAATGCAATGACCTTTGAATTTAATACAGACATTCTATTAATAATGTCCTCTGCCTTTGCTTGTATTCACAGACTTGTGTACTGAAAGTCAATATACATTGTGATGGTTGTAAGCAAAAAGTGAAGAAAATCCTGCAGAAAATAGATGGTATCACTAGTTCCATTCTTTGATTATGCAATTTATGATTTTTTTAGCGCAGTCAAACTTCAGTGGCTTGAAAGTTCACAAATTTGCGTGATGTTTTGGGATAGGTGTTTACACCACAAAATAGTTTTGAAGCAGTGGAAAGGTGACCGTCTCAGGAAATGTGGACCCCTCCACCCTCATCTAAAAGGTTACCAAGAATGGAAAGCATGCTGAAATTTGGGGTGCCCCAAACCCATCCATAATTAGATGAAGAACCTGCGAATTGACCATGGCAAAGGTGGGAATAACAAATGCTTCGAAATTGGTTAATTATTTTTGTTCTTCGTGTGTTTTAGTTTTGCTTATTTCTACTTAGATTTTTGTTTTGTTATCAAAATTTGAATGTTTTCTTTATCTTAAGTAGATTCCTGTTTAAGTTGAAGTCGATCCTTTCAAAATTGGAGGATAATATTTTGTTATCTTCACTATTCATAAATTTAGTAGTTTATTTATGACACCATTATTTTTAATTTAGTTGAAGCGAGCTTTACTTAGAGGATAGAGCTTTTGCTTTCCTAAAGGGGAGGGAATGGCCAGGGCCACTGCATGACATACTTTGACCTCTATGAAGAATTGCAGCACGTAGGAGCATCAATTTTCTTCGTTTTTAATTTGTTTATATTGTACATATTGTGCTTGTAAATAGACGTGTAATACATCTTGTTCTTAAACACTTTGCTTAATTTAATTAGGCACTGTTTTTGGCTGCATACCAAAGAGATACATACCATAGCTCTTTGTGCAAGTAGATATGGATGGAAATGGTGTCTTGGACTCTGAAGAATATAAGGTATTAAAAATGTTGCTTTCAGTTACTAACGTGTTGGTAGCTTTTTCTTATATGTACAATCTCTCTCTCTCTCTCTCTCTATTTTTTTCCTCTCTTTTTTTTTGGAATTATGTTGGCACTCAAGGCTTCTTTAATGAAGGTATTTGACTCCTATCATCTTTATTAGCTGGTAATATATATAGAAAGGGGATAGAGCATATAAAACTATGCTCAACTTTGTGATTATGCGATGTAGTTACTTTTTATAATCAAGCTAACAAGAAATTTGCTTCATTTTCAGCTTCTGTTGATTAAGGATCTGTTTCAGTATCATAGATTCATAATCAGCCTTCTTGGCACCAGTTTATAACTTCTACGTTCTGTCATTTTAACTGGTAAGGCTGTTATTTCTCTCAATTTCTTACACATGACATTCGAGATTATACTCAACATGTTATTTTGTTTTCAGGTAAATAATGCCATTGATCAAGAGTGATTGGCTTTGGTCGGCAGTTGTGTTCACACATGGAATGAAGTCGAGAAGAATTTTGTTTTACCTATAGTTGGATAAATTTTGATAGTGCTATGATATGGTTAACTTTAGTCGAAATTAAATAATTTTCAAGTTGGAGGATAACAATCTGTACCTTTATTAGGTGTACGAATTAACATATGGAATTGTTTTAGTGCTCGTGTAGATTTTTATATTCATTGACATGTTCGAATTGATATTGAATAATTTTGTGCATTACTTCACAAATTAAATTCTATAATATAATTGAACTCCTGCATATAGGTAAAACTGAATATAACAGTACGGGTAAAACATGACATAATAGTCCCAAATCTAACGTCAGGTTCTTCTGTTATAGGACGTTCCCGAGCGTCCTAATATGAGAAACATCAAGCGTCCCAGAATAGGACGCACACAAGAGTCCTATTATACATTTTGTGACGCGCGTTAACAGGGCGCACAGAGCGAGCGTCCTATATCATTGAGCGTCCCATTACAGTACATAATAGGACGTTTATGAGCGTCCTAATAAGGGATTTTTGTTGTAGTGATGTACGCGTGCTGCAAAATCTCCATTATTTGGACAGGACTATACCTCCTAAAATTAATCTAGTTGAAATCTTAATTTGGCCAGACCCAGCAATTTGACACCTATAGTTACAATATAATTATGCAAGCCTACATCATATTAATGTGTATATACAATGTCTAAAATTATTTTTGGAACAATTGGTTTTCCGATAAGGTTCCAAAATTGTATAAGAAAGATGTGATGTAACAATGTAATGTCATGTTTTCAAGTTATAGTTATGGATTTTTTTTTTAATAAATAATTTATTAATATATTGAAATAAAGTTTTTTGACGTACGATTTAATTTTCGCGCTAAATTTAGGTCACTTACGTAATTTACATTTGCATTACATTTTGTAACACCCCAATTTTTTGCATGCATGTTAAAATAATAATAATAAGTAAATAAATTTAGCCCCAAAATAATTAATTTATGGGAAAAGGTAAAAATATCTCCCTCATGTTGGGAGCGCAAGGAAAATGCCCCATTGACTTTGTTTAGGCGCAAATTCACCATTCCCTAAAGTTTTCAGGTACAATTACCCCCTCGCCGTGACGGAAACAATACTTCCATTGGCAAAAAAAATATTTTTGATTCATTTTTATTGTTGTGGGACCTTTACAATTCTCTAGAATTAATTGGTGCTTAAAGCTCAAATTAGGAAAAAAATTTGTTTCGAACTCTAGCTCACAACTATCAAAACTCAGACGAAGTTCTCCGATAATTTGCAATCCAGCCCAACTATTTGTTGTTGACATTGATGTTGGGAAAATTATAAGAGTTTTGATTTGATTCCAAAACCCAACTGACCCAGATGAATGCGCAAGCCTATGTATTTTTCCAGCTCATCTGTTTGAGCTTATAGAGTTTCTAAGCTTACAGGTGAAAAAGATGAAGACAGCAGAAGATCAGCTAAGTGAGAATCAGCTGAGTAATCAGAGCTGACTCAACAAAGAAGCCCATCAGAGTTGTATAAGATTACAACATACAAAGGAAAGACTCAGCTGACCAAGCTGAGTACACAGCAGGGCAAGTCAAGTCGAGTGGTCAGCAACGTTATCCAAATTCACGACAATCAAGTTCATTTAGACACAGCTGTGAGAAAGACCCAGCTTGAGTGGCAATTCAGCGCAGCGTCAAAGACCCAGCAGAGTCCAAGACAGCTCAGCGTCAAAGACCCAGCAGAGTTCAAGACAGCTCATAGTCACCAGCACAACAGAGTCGAAGTCAACTTGAGATAAAGTCAAAGCTGACCTGAACCATCAGGAACTTGACACCTCAGCATCTAGAAGTCAGACCTAGTATTGCTTTGCGAGGAAATCAAGGAAGAAGACAAGATCAACTTGTCAGAAGTTAGGTAGAGATTCAGAACGGCTCTTTCCAACGGCTAGTTCTAATCTCTCCTTATAAATATGAGTCTTCTTCATCATCAGCCAAGTGACGAGAGAGAAAATACAAGACGGGAGAGAAAATACAAGACGAGAGATCAACAGACTACATTGCAAGAAGTCTAACCAAAGATCAAGATATCTCTAAAAAAAGCTTCAAGATCCAGCAGCCTATATCCTTCTGAGTTCTTATTCATTCTCAGGCTTCTGAACCTCTCTCCCATTAGTATCTAGGCATATAATCCTTCCTATCTTAAGCCTAGTTTGAACGAGTTCATCATACTCAAAGTTCTTCATTGTAAGAATTCGTTCATAGTTGGAAACCCCAAAACCATTCCCTCAAACCCAGAAAAAGGTTAGGCTAAGGTTAAGGTTCTGTAGTACCCGTAAACTACAGGTTAGGTTCTTCAGTACTCGTAAATTGAATGTAGGCTTCAGCTGTGCCTGTAAACAGACTGGTTACGTTTCGATACAGTACGCATAAACTTGTATCCAGCTTGAGAAAATAAGCTGCAACGCTTGCTGACTGTGCGTAAAGTCAGTGGTATCAGTGGATTACCAAAGGTTTCTGGTCGTGGACGTAGGAGTCATTCTCCGAACCACGTTAAATAGCTTTGTTCTTTACTGCTTTATTTATGCATCCAGTTGACCCCTCATAAGCATACTTTCAAGTTGCATAAACTGACTAACAAAAAAGAGAAATAGAGCTTTGCAATATATTTGAAACAACAGACGGACTTTCCAAAACCCACCACATTCCGCACACAGCCAGCTGTGTCGATCAAGTTGTCTTCCAGCTGGATTGAACACAACCAACTCTTTCAAAAGAGTTTAAACCTCAAAAAGTTTTCAAACCTTGGTGTATTCACCCCCTCTACACCAAGGTATCCGTCTTGGGACCAACAATTGGTATCAGAGCAGTGGTTCAAAAGATCATTGTATCTGTGTCAAGTCAGTCTCTTTGTTGATAGTGGTCACCTGAACAGATCCTTAAATTTTTTTTTTAAATCTTATTAAAATCATTATATTGCATACTGTCATGGAATCTTCCTTGTGCAGGTTTCTTCCGACATTCTCAGTCGATGATTATCAGATCTGGAAGTTCCGACTCAAAAGCTTTCTGAGTGCGCATCACGACATGATGTGAAATATTATCTCTGACGGACCCATCATCATCATGAAGTCAGAAAGAGAAGCAAAAACCATACCTGGAGCAGAACCAGTACTTCGTGAAGTTATGAAGCCCAAAAGGGAGTACTCTCCAGAAGAAAGAAGACAAGCTGGATTGGACAGCTACGCTCGCAACGTCATCTCCTCAACTATGACGGATGCTTACCTCAGCAAGATCATCAACTGCGAGATAGCTAAGGGGATGTGGGACACTCTAGCCAAGCTGTGTGAAGGCTCAGAGGAAATTCAAGAGAGCAAATTCTCAATTGCATGCCAGAAGTTTGACAACTTCAAGCAACTCCCCTACGAGTCCATTGATCAAATGGAGCTCAGATTCTCCAACCTCGTCATCAAGATCAAGACGATCTGAACTGGGAAATATATGGTTCGAGACAAGAACTTGAAAGTTCTTGCAGCTCTCTCATCAGATTGGTGTACACACAAGGTAGTTCACCAAAGCAGAACTGATCTTGGCAGCATGGAGATGGAAAAATTGTTCTCCATCTTGAAAGCCAACGAATTTGATCTGGGGATCTCAAACAGAGATTCATCCAGCCGGATGAATGAAGCAGAGCTGAGAATCAAGCCAAGAAAAGAAGCTCAATCAGCTCAAGTTGGAAGAACCAACAAGGAGCACATAAATATGAGCAAAGAAGAATTGCGTGAAGAAGTTATGCTTGTACAAAGCATTAATCAGCTGGAACACAGTAAGGAAAGATGAGGATGATCGCTTTGATTAAGATGTCTAGAACATCTTACTGAATCAACCGACGAAGAAAATGAAGAAACCCAGCTAGCTGACTGGGGCCAGCTGTGAAATAAAGACAGCTCGATACAAAACTAAAAACTCAGCCAGTCATTCTGCTGAGTACATTGGTCTCAAGAAAAGAATCGAGAAGCAGCAGATGAATCAGCTGGATTTGGGACAGCTGACCTTATCAAATGAATGAGCCAATGTTGAGAAAATCCGCTCAAATGAAGTAGGATACAGCTGCAGAAAAAGCCACCTATCAAATCAAGGGGGAACTCTGCATAGCTGGAAAGAGTCAGCAAAATCAAGAAGAATACCCAGCTGGATGCACTTACCAAGATAGACTCAGCTGGAATGACCAACTGAAGGGAAACCTGATCCAGCGGAGCATTCAAGCTGATTCTCTAACCCAGCTGACAACATGAAAAGCACCCAAGAGAGTTCTCACCATTTGGACACCATGTTGGGAAAATTCACATAAAAGCACAACATGCTGAAATCTAAATCAAGAATATGTATGGATCACTTGGACTGCTCAATCCGGATAAAGAAAGAACATCCAGCTGTGGGGGGACAAACTCAGCTGCACATCGGTCGCAGAGCTCAAGGGAACTCAGCTGTAGGAAAATCAAGCTAATCACCAGATATTCAGCTGAGGAGAAAACTCAGTCAAGCAAAGGAAAAAGACCGTCGTGGTATCAGCTGGATACTATGTCCAAACTGACCGGTTTGCGTCTCATGCATTTATTACTCTAAGGAATATGCTATTTAAATCCAATTATTTTGAATTCTTATTTTAAGCAGACATATATTCCTTAGTTAAAATGCTTGATAAGTTTTCTTTCCCATCACATTAATTATAAAGTCTGCAGAGTACTGTAGCACGGTAGGATCGAGGTAGAACGTCAAACGTTTGAATTGCCTCACGCGCGGTTGTAATACACTTGCCGTAAGTACGTCAGCAAAAAGTGATGAGTGAATCTCTCCCAGTCGTTGATTAGAATATCAGCTATTTCAATCTCAACCGTTGATCCATTATGGCTGTTGATATATATGGAAAAGATACACGGATTCTTTCATATTTCATCTTTATCTCTGCGAATTTCAAATCTTCAAAACCTCTATCTATTTTTCTGCAAGTTCTTCGCACGATCAAAATCAATAGATTGCAGAAATGGCACCCAAGAAATCAACCGCAGGGATGAACCAGTTTGAAGCTCTACTGACAAAGCTATCATTTGAGAGTGTTCTGTCCACCTCCAACCTCCATGTTTCAGAACTCAAAGAGATGGTGGATCTAGTTGCAGACTCCGATCTCTTACTGTGGGCAACTTCCATGCCCAAGCTTATGCTGAAGAAAGATCCTGCCCTCTTCTACCTCAATATTATTGATGAAGACGGCTTCTACTCATCTTCATTTGATATGGTCGTCAAAGGCCCAGACGGAAAGTTTGATTCAGCAACCGTCAACATCAAACTCAACAGAATGCTGCGAAAGGTATTCAATCTGCCCAACAAAGGAGAATTCATTCCAGATGATTACAGCCGTGAGGAAGTGGATGAATTCTTCAGTCAAGAGATGCTTATCTCTCCAGAGCCGTACAGAGCGAGCATGTCAAAGCTCCTACTCAAGCCAAAGTACAGGCTGCTACTGGATATTACGTAGAAGTGTATTCTTGGGATAGCTGGATCTCAAGAAGAGATCAGTATTCCAAAGCTCAAGCCAATGATTGCCATGATCAAAGGCGCAAATGTCAACTGGTTTGATTTCTTACTCAACCGACTGGTCAAGGAGTCAGAAAAGATCAAGCACGACTCCACCAGGACGACATATTCAAGCTCAGAGCCCCTGTATCTATGCTCTAAGATTTCCTTCTTGATAGAGCAAGCTGTGAAAGGGCACACAGTAAAGTGGGCTGATTCAGAACCGTTTCCAGGAACGAAGATTCTCTTCCAGAGAATTAGTCAAATCAATGATCTCCTGAGGAAACAGCCTGCTGTGAGCAAAGGCAAGAAGCAGCTGGAAGGAACAGAGCCAGAAGTTCCAGCTGAGAAGAAACAGAGGAAATGGAAGCCAGCTGACCCCAAACAAGCTGTTGAACCAGCTCAAAAGAAAAAGAAAACAGCTGTCGTTCCACCAACTAAGGCGAGCTCTTCTTCAGAATCTACTCCAACAATTTCACCAAGCAAGCTTGCACTCCAGATAAGTCAAGCAATGGTGATTCTCTCCCTGCAGCCAGTGTCGGCCTTCAATTAATTCAGATCAAATATCCTGGCTGACATGGGATTGAATGACGTTTCGTCATCCAGCTCAGAGGATGAGCTGGATATTCCAAAGAGTAAGTCACCTCTTCCATCTTCCCCGACCCAGGTTATCGCTCAAATTCTAGGCGATATTCTTGTTAATCCAAGCTCACCCCAGCCATCACCACCTCACAGCTCTCCGCCCAAACAACCTTCTCCTCCACCCAGCTCTCCAACCAAAGAGCTATCTCCTGTAAGAGAGCATGCAGATACTCAACTGGCTAATGCTTCTTCACAGCCAGCTGACACACAAGCTGAACCCACTACCACTAATCCAAGCTCACCCCCAAAACAGCCATCATCCAAAGCCCAATCTCCCACGCAATTGGCTGATGCTTCTTCACAGCCTACTGTAAACCCAATTGAACCAGTTCCTCAAAACTCAACAGAATCAGAGGAGAGTGATTCTACTGCCTCTCCATCACTCAACTCCATTGGCTCAGCCTTCATGGAAGCCATGTATGAGGATTTACGCATTGCAGGGATCAAAAGTGTTCTAACTCAGTATCCAATTCTGGCCCATCTGCCCATCGCCCTCGTCAAAGTTGTAGATCTCAAGTTCTATCTTGCCACCAAGATGGTGACTTGGTACCAGAATGAGTAGCTGATAGAAACATTTTCCTATGAGAAATTGAAGACAAATGAAGCATGCCTCCAGCACACATTTGGTTTTAGAAGTCTGGAGGATGCATACCTACATCACTACAAAAAAATGCAGGTCTACCAACTGTTTTTACCGACGGATATATTTCCGTCGGTAATTACCGACGGATTACCGACAGGAAAAAGGCGGGTCGGCTATTAAGAACTTAACGATGGATTACCGACGGACCTATCCGTCGGTAATATTTAATTTATCTAATTAAAAATAAAAAACAAACATCCGACGGATATATCCGTCGGTAATTACCGACGGAACGTTTGCCGTCGGTAATTACCGACGGAAACATCTGTCGGTATTTGTTAACAGCCGAAAAATATTATTTAATGAAAAGTAATAATTAACGACGGATACATCCGTCGGTAATCGTAATCCGGAAAAAAAATAATAAATTAATTATATATAATTACCGACGGATTTTCCGTCGGTAATCCATCGGTAAATCTGCGTTATACCCATCAGACCTAATTTCTCCCTCATTCACCCGTCCGTCTCTCTCTCTCTCACTCTCCTCCGCTGTCTCGCCGTCTCGCCGTCTCGCCGCCGTCCCGCCCTGCCCCGTCCGCCTCTCTCTCACTCTCCGCCCTTGCCTCGCCCCGCCTCCGCCCCGCCCCTGCCCCGCGCCGCCTCGCCGGCCCCTGCCCCGCCCCTGCCCCTCGCCGCCGCGCCACCGCTCCGCCCCTACCGTCCTGCCCCGTCCACCTCTCTCTCACTCTCCGCCCCTGCCTCGGCCCGTCTCCGGCTCGCCTGCCGCGCCCCTGCCTCGCCGTCGCGCCACCGCCTCACCGCCTCTCTCGCCCCGCCCCTGCCTCGCCGCAGGCACCGGCGCTTTACTGCCGCCGCTGCCTCTCTCGCCCCACCCCGCCTCTCTCGCCCAGCCCCTGCCTTGCTGCCGGCGCCTTGCTCTCCGGCACCGACACCTTGCTGCCACCACCCTGTCGCTGCTTCACCGCCTTGCTGCCGCAGCCATCGTCGCCGGCTTCTGCAATAGTCAACCCTCCAAGTTAGTTTTCCTATCCCGTTGTTTTCAAGTTAGTTTTCATAAATAATTAGAATTTTAATCTAGTTAAATTATTGTAGTTAATGAATTGTGTATTTGTTCGATTATTTACCAATAAAATATTATTTCAATAGCATGAGTTTATTTTATGATGTAAAAATTAGCATGAGTTTGTTTGATGTTGAAGTATAAGTATAAATAGCATGAAATTTATTTATGATGAAGTATAAGTATAACATGCAGTATAATTGATAAGTGTAAATAAATTTATTGTAAATAGCATGAGTTTGTTTTATGATGATGATTTAATTGTATATATAGTGTAGTTGTATAAAATGATTTATTTATAATAAAAATTTATAGTAATTGTATAAGTGTAACTTTGATCTATGATGTTAATAGCATGAGATTGTTTTAAGATGTATATATTAAAGTTTGTAGCAATTGTGTAAGTATAAATTTGGGATAGATGTAATTAATTTCTTAAGGATCTACTCCCATTGGGATAGAAATTAATTACATCTTAAGGATCGTCTCCCAACAATGTGATATTATTTATTTATGTGAATATATTATGTTGAAGATCACGTTATTTATGATTTATAAGTTGTGGATGAACTTAGAACTTTGTTGGTGAAAGATGTAATTAATTTCTTAAGGATCTACTCCCTTTGGGATAGAAATTAATTACATCTTAATTAAGGACATTCACATTGGGGGTAGATATAGACGTTTAGAACCATTATGGTTACTATAGCTGCTGGTAGAATCGAGCACTTGGTAGTTAGGATAGTAGGGTTATGCTACCGAAATTTTGTTTCAGACAAAGTAATTAATGCATTTATTATATTTTTGTTAGAATTTACAACAATGAATGAAAATCGTCAGTGGATGTATCATCGTTATCATGATCGTCCTGCATTTGAGAAGGGACTTGACAGTTTTATTGAGTATGCAAGTAATCAGAAAGAGTACATGGATGGAGATAAAATCAGGTGTCCATGTAAGAAGTGTAAGCATTTGGCATTTCGGGAGATTGATGAAGTTAGGGATCACGTTTCTAGGCGTGGGTTCGTCTTGAATTACAAAATATGGGTTTATCACGGGGAAGTAGAGCAGTATAGGCCGACAGAAGTTATTACAATGGATGTTGATGAACAATCATCAAATAACTATCATAGGATGGTGATGGATCATGCGGGTCCTTCTAATAATTTTGAAGAGCAGACGAATATTGAAGAGCCGCCGAATCCTGGAGCTCGACAGATTTATGACATGTTGAATGCAGCCGAAAATCCATTGTATACCGGTTGTGACAGTCATTCACAGTTATCATTTATGACGCAATTTTTGAGCATCAAGGCAGAAAATCATATTTCTGAGAGGTGTTTTAATCAGCTCGCTACATGCATTGGACAACTACGGGGCATGGGTTTACCAGTACAGAAGATTGATTGTTGCATTAAGAATTGCATGCTTTATTGGGAAGACGACCATGCATTGGAGAACTGTAAGTTTTGCGGCACATCCCGATTCAAGGATAACTATCGTGCATCTGGAAGCCGTAGAAAGAAACGTGTACCTGCAATGCAGATGCACTACTTTCCCCTTACACAGCGATTGCAGAGGCTGTATGCATCTAAAGCAACAGCAGAACATATGCGTTGACATGCTACTTCTACAGATGATGGAATTATGCGCCATCCTGCAGACTCTCCAGCATGGAAGCACTTGAATGATGTTTATCCTGATTTCGCACAAGAGATCCGAAATGTAAGATTGGGCCTTTCAACAGATGGTTTCGCGCCCTTTGCGGAATCAGGACGACAGTATTCTTCTTGGCCGGTGATTGTCACACCTTATAACTTGCCGCCTTGGCTATGCATGAAGGAACAATTCATGTTCCTCACTATATTGGTGCCTGGGCCATCCAATCCGAAGATGAAGTTGGATGTTTTTTTGCAGCCGTTAATAGAAGAGTTGAGATTCTTGTGGGAAATAGGTGTGCCAACATATGACGTGTCATTGAAACACAATTTTCAAATGCGAGCAGCTTTGATGTGGACCATTAGTTATTTTCCGGCATATGCTATGTTATCTGGGTGGGGTACAGCTGGAAGATTGGCTTGTCCACATTGCATGGAAGATACTGAAGCGTTCACTCTACCGAAGAGTGGAAAACAATCATGGTTTGACTGCCACCGAAAATTCTTACCTCACACTCATGTATTTCGGAGAAACAAAACTGCATTTAGGAGGAATAAGGCATGTCAAATCGATCCACCTGAACAGAAATCAGGAACATACATATTGGATCTTATAGAGGGAATGGGTCTCGTGAAGGTAACCGAAGACTTTAATGACACAAACAAGCAAGTCTCGAGAGATCCTCACATTGGATGGAAGAAAAAAAGCATATTTTGGGATCTTCCTTATTGGAAAGACCTTTTGATTCGACATAATCTCGATGTCATACACATTGAAAAGAATGTGTTTGATAACGTCTTCAATACTGTACTCAATGTGAAAGGGAAGACAAAAGATACAGAAAAGTCTAGAGAAGAATTGAATATCTTCTGCAATAGACCACAATTGAAACGTTGTGATGTAACACACAAGTATCCAAAAGCATGTTACACACTTGACTGAGAGGAGAAAAAAGTCTTACTTCAATGGATAAAAGGTCTTAAATTTCCCGATCGATATGTGTCCAATATTAGCAGATGCGTTGATTTGGTCCAGCTAAAGATGAATAGCATGAAAAGTCATGATTGTCACGTGTTCATGCAGATGTTAATGCCTATTGCCTTTCGTGAACTTCTTCCTCAACACGTTTGGCAACTAATTACAGAGTTAAGTTGCTTCTTCAAGGAGTTGACCTCCCGGAGTCTTAAAATAGAGGATATGGGCATCCTCAATGATAAAATAGCAGTAACTTTATGTAAGCTGGAACGTATCTTCCCACCGAGTTTCTTTGACTCCATGGAGCACCTACCGGTTCATTTGGCAGAGGAAACACGCCTTGCTGGTCCAGTTCAGTATCGGTGGATGTATCCATTTGAGAGGTATTTGAGGACGTTGAAAAACCATATAAAAAATAAAGCCAAGGTTGAGGGATCCATCAGCAATGCATATGCAATAGAAGAAATATCCACATTTTTCTCTTACTATTTTGAGGATCATGTGATCACGAGATTGAGAAATATGCATCGCAACGATGATGGGATAGTTGAAGAAAATGATGATCCTAATATGCTCTCAATTTTCAAGGTATCTGGACGTCCAATTGGAAAAAGTACTAGAAGATATATGGATACGAAAGAATACAATTCTGCACATATGTATATTTTATCCAATTGTGCGGAGGTTACCGACACATATGTGAGGTTAGTACTACTTTTAATATTCAATCTATATGAATATATACATCTTACATATTAACATACACATTTATCCTTTTTTGAAGAGTATTTGAGGATGAAATGGGAGCAATAAATCCCTTAATCTCCGGATCCGAGTTAGATACTAAGTTCGATAACGAGTTTGCTAACTGGTTCAAATACTATGTAAGATTAAATTTAGGAGGATATTCAATAAATTAAGGATCTTGTTTTGTTGTATGGAAAAATATTTGACAAAACATGACATATCTATTACAGGTTAAACGTCCTTCCTGCTACGGTTTGAACCAATATATTAAGGATCTTGCAGATGGACCTATTAATGGAGTTGATACATATTCAGGATACGTAGTCAATGGATATAGGTTCCACACGATAGACCATGATTTGGATAAAGCGACTGTGAATAGTGGCGTTTGTATTAAAGGCTCGGTCTATGATAGAGATGTGCAAGATTTTTATGGGCGTCTGCTGGAGGTGTGTGTATTGGAGTATCAGAATTATCCGTTGAAGAGGACAACATTGTTCAGATGTGAGTGGTTTGATTTATCTAATTCGGGAACAGAGGTTCATTCAGACTTCAAGTTGGTTTCAATTAACCACAGTCGTAGATATAAGAAGTACGACCCGTTTGTTTTAGCTAATCAAGCTATTCAAGTATTTTATTGTCCTTATCCTAGTATGAATCAAGCAAAAAAGAATTGGTGGGCAGCATGCAAAGTCAAGGCTCGATCTAATATAGAAGTTTCTAATAAAACATCTACATCAACATTAGATCAACCGTTTCAAGAAGATCACGTCATTATAACGGGTACACACACTATTATGGATGATTATCCGACACAGATTGATCATCCAGGAGGTGGAACCATAGAAATTGACGAGAATGAGGGTGTAGAAGATAGCGATGAAGATA
The DNA here is from genome assembly GCA_031470985.1 of Agastache rugosa. Lineage (NCBI taxonomy): Eukaryota > Viridiplantae > Streptophyta > Magnoliopsida > Lamiales > Lamiaceae > Agastache > Agastache rugosa. The sequence goes on from CM062603.1 coordinate 6,001,548, forward strand.
TAATGTCGTCGAATGAGGAAAGTAGTGATGAAGATGATGGTTGTGACAACTAGTGATAGGTTTATTTGAAACCTCAATTGTCTATGTTATATCATGTGAATGTACTTAGTCTAATATCTTGATTGTGTTGTACTCAATGTTGTTATATTTTGTCAAATTTTCTTTGCAAGAATGAGTGCTAATCAAGGTTTCCTTACGTCGGATGAATTTGAAGTTGGCCTTCAGATGGTTTACTATCAAAGTAATATAATATAGCTAAGTAATTTATATGTAGTTATTAAGCAATATAATATATGTACATCTCAATGTTCTTTGTGAAACAGATATCATGGATCTACGTAGAGGTTTTCGTGCTCCTTCTAGCTCGAGCAGTCAGCCCGAGTCGGAGTCCTCAGCTACACGTTTAGGTGCTACTCCGCCCTCTTCACAGCAGGTACCAGATACCCCTCCGGAGACAGCACCTGCCAGCTCCAGTAGGCCACCTGTTGTTTTCCAGCGAGATAGTACGGGGAGGGTGATTTTTTCAGAGAGACGACAAGGGGTATGTATTTATTTATCGTAATTCATATTAAAATTTTCAATATTTATTATATATATATCATATATAATAAATATTGAAAATTTTAATATATATAATAAATATTGAAATTTTTATTATAATATATGATATATTATATATTTATATATGTATATATATATATATATATATGTGTTAATTGTCTAATTTTTTTGTTTTTTTACAAATGGAAAGTTATCAACTAGAGGTACCTGGGATCGCTCATACTGCTACAGTGATTTTTAAGAGTATTCAAAATCCAGGAGGGTTTAGTTGGAAATTGACTCCGGATAGCATCAAGGCTATATTCTTTGAAGAATTTAAGGTAATAAAATTTCAAGAGTTTGTTACTACTATTATCAATAAAATGTGATTAACTTATTAATTAATATTTTGTTCAACAGAAATATTTTAGTTGGCCTGCTGAGTGGGAAGCATATGTGTATAAAATGTGGGAGGCCAAGGCACGTGTCAGATACAGTGGGTGGGTGAACGATATGAAGAAACTGTGGATCAAAAACCCTGACACAAAACCCCCTTACTTGACTGATGAGTTTTGGGCAGGTTTGCAAGAGTATTGGGCGAATCCAGATGTGATTGCTAGATCAGAAAAAGCTCGTGCAAATCAGTTGGCTGAGCCCGATGGACCCGGCACAGGGATTAGCAAGCATAGGGGAGGATCAAGATCCACTCGTCTCCTCGTTAAGTCGTTGGTACGTAATTTTTAATGAACTTGTTAATCAATATATATATGTATATATTATATTTTTTAATTTATAATTAATTAAAACTTATATATGATATTTTGTAATAATGCATGAATAGGCAGCAGAGCAGGGAGTCGCACCGGATGTATTGAATTATGCGAGTTTCTGTCGACTGCACGTGAACAACGATAGAACTTATCTGACGCCGAGGGATGAAAAAATTGATGTAAGTATTTAATTAAGTTTTTCTAATTGTTATAATTGATGATAATATATTTTCTAACACATTTATATTTATGAATTAGGCCGAGGTTCATCGCCGGGCTGCTGCGGAGGGACGATCCGATTTGAACGAGATCTATTTGGATCACACAACCCACGAAGCAGAGGCGCTACGGCACTGGAAACTTCAGCAACAACCAGCTCAGACAGACTGCATCCAGTGGTAGCTCTGGTTCTACGGCTGCTCTGACACAAGAGATGTTTCAGACACGAATCGGCAGCTTAGAGGAGCAGCTACATGAGGAGCGAGAGGTACGTGCCCGCATCGAGCAGGAGCAGCAGGCGGAACGCGAGGCACGTGCATGTCTGGAGCAGCAGTTTGCCGAGTTCCAGCAGATGCTGGCGTCAGGGCAGTTTTTTCGTCCACCTCCACCCCCTGGTCCTGATGTATGATTAACTTGTTTGTTGGATATTTTTTTAATTATTTAGTATTTTTATCATTTTAGAATATTTAAACTATTTTACATTTTATTTATATCTGTCGAACATGATATTATTTGATATATGACAAATCGCTTTTAATGCAAATTAATTATTTTGCCTGATGTTTGATTTTTTGTTGGAAATTTTAATTCGACAAAAATATTGTTAAAACCATTACCGACGGACCGAAATCCATCGGTAATGTGTGTTTCGATTCTTCGAAACTTACCGACGGATGAATATCCGTCGGTAATTACCGACGAATTTTCCGTCGGTAATATGTGATTAGATTCTTCGACACTTACCGACGGATTAATATCCATCGGTAATTACCCACGGAAAATCCGTCGGTAATATGTGATTAGATTCTTCTAAACTTACCGATGGATATTTATCCGTCAGTAAATACCGACGGATTATTCGTCGGTATTTCGTCGCTATTTCCAGCCAACGGAATACAAAAAACAGAATGTCACCGACGGAAGTTCCGTCGGTAATCCGTCGTTAACTTTACCGACGGAAATAAATCCGTCGGTAAATCTTTACCGTCGACGTATTTAAGGACGGCATAAATCCGTCGGTAATCTGTTTACCAACGGTTTCCTTTGTTTTACCGACGGAAAAATCCGTCGGTAAAAGAGAGTTTTTTTGTAGTGCATCAGGATGAGCTCATTAGAGGTATCATCAAAGTCTCTCAGTAGTATCCCAAGCCGCACCTAGCAGATGTCTGGGAGTCAGCCAACAAGCTTCTTACAGCAGCGGGATGAGAGACACATTCTGGAGCTGACAATTCCAAAGAAGTCTCAGCTGAGAACCAAAGAAACTGTACTTGAAAGCACAACTGAGGTAATGATCATTGAAGAACCAGCTGAACCAGAGGCAACAGCCCCACCAAGTTCAATTGCCGATGACACTCGTGCACTGGTCGAGTTCAAGGCAGACAAACCTAGTCATGTTGAATCCGGAATCCAAACGGAGTCCAGTACTGAATTCTCTCATGCTCTTCAAAAAACAAATCCAGGAATAAGTCGAAAGGGTATTTCTTATGGAAAGTATGAAAAATCAAGTTGACCTTCTTCTTCGGTGTACAACTATTGAAATGCAAGTAGATACTCAAGGGAGGACTATCGATGAAATGCATAAGTCCATCTACACCCTTGATGAGGACACCGACCGGAATCTCAAGCAGACCCTCGTTTCTCAAGATCTCGAACTCAAAAATCATCTAGAGAAGAGAGTTCCTGAGATAGTAACAAGACTTCAAGCTCCACTGGTCGACGACATAGCAAATCTTTCATGCCAGCTGAAAGCCATCAAAATGTCTACTCTCTCCAATAGGTCTAACATCCGCCAGCTTTTCAACCTATTCAAATATCTGGATGCTCAGTTCAGAGCTGGAAGCAGCATCACTGCTCAGCTGAACATCGCCAAAGCTGACAACACAGCCAAGATCGCACATGTTGAAGTTGCTATCAACCAAGCTCAACGCAACAGTTGCTGAACTCTCTGCCTCCCTTATTGATAATGCCAAAAAGGAAGAAGAAAATAATAAAGCTGAAAAAACAATTGAGATGGAAGCTGCAGCTCAGGGGGAACCAGTGCAGCCAAATCAGTCGGAAATCGACGACTTTGCCAAAGAACTGGATGAGGAAGAGCCAAATGTAGCAGTCAAAGAGACATGGAGAGAGAAAACAGTCGCTCTAGCCAAAACTTGTGGATATAAGCCAGAGGAATACAAGGACTACCACTGGCCGTGTAACTTTCACAATGAGCAAAGAAGAGAAATGGAGGAGCTGGACAAAATTATCAAGAAGAAAGCTGAATCGCTCAAGCCTGCTGAGAAAAAGCACAAGAAAAAAAGGCAGAGCTACAGGAAAGCTAAGAAAGAAACAAGTCCAAGCAGCCTCAGCCGACAAGAAGAACCCAAATGTTTTCAATGAAAACTGGGAATGATGCAAAACAGAATTCATCAAAGAATTCTACTACTTGAATCAATACAAAGGCATGGATCCAGAAACTGCTTTCCAGGATTATCTTCTCGAACTCCATGAGACGGATCCAATGATGGCAAGATCAATTGCTCTATATGCCAAGAGAAACAACATCCAGCTAAAGGCTCCAAAAGTCAAACAATTAAAGCATCCCACTTTAGCTGGAACGAACCTTCCTGACAAGGCCCAAATTATCAAAGAAGTTCATCACTGGGCTGGCGAGAGAGGAATATCCAAGTCTAAAAATCAAGATGAATGGAGGAACTTGGAAGAATTCATCTTCAACAGATATGGTCTGAAGACTGACCATCAGATTGACGAACAGGGGAAGTAGCAAAGCTGAAGACCCAGCCAACTGGGATTTTTTTTTTTTTGAACTTTTTGTAATTAGAAAGTTGTAAAATTTCCTCTTATGAATGAAAAGTTCGTTTCATCAAAATCAACCTAAATACAATCTCTCTTTGTCCAGGCTCTGACTATGATTATCTGCTGTGAATGTTTAATCTTTTAAAACCCCGTTTCCTGTTAAGGGGAAAGTAAATTGTTTTTCCAACTTGGGGTTTGGCATCATAAAAAGGGGAAAATTATTGAAAAAATTATAAGAGTTTTGATTTGATTCCAAAACCCAACTGACCCCAACTGAGTAGATGATTGCGCAAGCCTAAGCGTTTTTCCAGCTCACCTGTTTAAGCTTATAGAGTTTCTAAGTTTACAGGTGAAGATGCTGAAGACAACAGAAGATCAGCTAAGTGAGAATCAGCTGAGTAATCAGAGCTGACTCAACAAAGAAGCCCAACAGAGCTGTATATGATTACATCATACAAAGGAAAGACTCAGCTGACCAAGCTGAGTACACAGCAGGGCAAGTCAAGTCGAGTGGTCAGCAACGTTATCCAAATTCAAGACAATCAAGTTCATTTAGATACAGCTGTGAGAAAGACCCTACTTGAGTGGCAATTCAGCTCAGCGTCAAAGACCCAGTAGAGTCCAAGACTCATCTCAGCGTCAAAGACCCAGCAGAGTCCAAGACAGCTCAGTGTCAAAGACCCAGCAGAGTTCAAGACAGCTCAGAGTCACCAGCACAACAAAGTCGAAGTCAACTTAAGAGAAAGTCAGAGCTGACCTGAACTATCAAGAACTCGACACCTCAGCACCTAGAAGTCAGACCTAGGATTGCTTTGCGAGGAAATCAAGGAAGAAGACAAGACCAACTTGTTAGAATTTAGGTAGAGATTCAGAACGGCTCTTTCCAACGGTTAGTTCTAATCTCTCCCTATAAATATGAGTCTTCTTCATCATCAGTTAAGTGACGAGAGAGAAAATACAAGACGAGAGATCAACAGACTACATTGAAAGAAGTCTAACCAAAGATCAAGATATCTCTCAAAAAAGCTTCAAGATCCAGCAGCCTATATCCTTCTGAGTTCTTATTCATTCTCAGGCTGCTGAACCTCTTTCCCGTTAGTATCTAGGCATATAATCCTTGCTATCTTAAGCCTAGTTTGAACGAGTTCATCATACTCAAAGTTCTTCATTGTAAGAACTCGTTCATAGTTGGAAACCCCAAAACCATTCCCTCAAACCCAGAAAAAGGTTAGGCTAAGGTTAAGGTTCTGTAGTACCCGTAAACTACAGGTTAGGTTCTTCAGTACCCGTAAACTAAATGTAGGCTTCAGCTGTACCCGTAAACAGACTGGTTATGTTTCGATACAGTATGCGTAAACTTGTATCCAACTTCAGGAACTAAACTACAACGCTTGCTGACTGCGCGTAAAGTCACTGGTTTCCTTAGTGGATTACCAGAGGTTTCTAGTCGTGGACGTAGGAGTCATTCTCTGAACCACGTTAAAAAGCTTTGTTCTTTACTGCTTTATTTATGCATCCAGCTGACCCCTCATAAGCATATTTTCAAGTTGCATAAACTGACTAACAGAAAAGAGAAACAGAGCTTTGCAATATATTTGAAGCAATAAACGGACTTTCCAAAACCCACCACATTCTGCACACAGCCAGCTGTATCGATCAAGCTGCCTTCCAGCTGGATCGAACACAACCAGCTCACTCAAAAGAGTTTTAACTTGGAAAAGTTTTCAAACCTTGGTGTATTCACCCCTCTCTACACCAAGGTATCCGTCTTGGGACCATCAATTGATGATCTCATATTCTTCAACTGGTTCGTCATCCTTTTTCGTGCAAATTATCGGAGAACCTCGTTTAATTTTGATAATTGTGACCTAGGGGCTCGAAATAATTTTTTTCCTAATTTGAGCTTTTAGCACCAATTATGTACTCCCTCCGTCCCAATATTCATAGCCTATTTCTTTTGGGCACGGGTATTAATGAGAAGGAAATAAGGATCAAAAGGTGTGTGACCTACATGTTTAGTGTAGTTTTTATTTATTATTTAATCGTTTAGTCAATAAAGTGCTCTTTTTAGTCAATAAAGTGTTTTAATAAGAACCTAAATAAGCTTTAAATTAGCCCAAAATTTAAACAGGTCATGTTACATGAGACGGTCCAAAAGGAATACATGCCATGAATATTGGGACGGAGGGAGTAGTATATAACCGTTGAAAATTATGAGGGTCCCACAAGAATAAAAATAAATCAAAAAAATTTATTTTGCTAACGGAATTGTCGTTTCTGTCACGGCGAGGGATAAATTGCACCTGAAAACTTTAGAAAAAGATGAATTTGCACCTAAACAAAGTTCAAGGGAGTATTTGTCCAGCATTACCAACATGAGAAGAGTATTTGCACCTTTTCCCTTAATTTATTGTTAGCTAATATATATATTTCATGAAAAGTCATCTTAGGCACAAGGTTAGATATACATGTTTAGAGGGTTTTAATTAATTACTAAAAGAACTTTTAATTTCATTTTCTTTTCTTGTAGTTTAAAAATAAAGATAGAAGTTATCTCTATTTAGAATTTTAATATAAAAGGATTTCTTGGAAGTTTATCAAAAAATCAAATCAAATCCCTAGTGTTTGGGAAAATGTGCAAATATCCTTCTCATGTTGGCAGCACTACGCAAATACCTCCCTGAACTTTGTTTAGGCACAAATTCACCCTATCCTAAAGTTTTCGGGTGCAATTAATCCCTCGCCGTGACGAAAGCAATACTTCCGTTAGCAAAAAAAAATTTTGATTTAATGTTATTCTTTCGGGACCCTCATCATTCCCAACGGTTATGCACTACAGAATTGGTGCTAAAAGCTCAAAGTAGGGAAAAATTTGTTTCGAACCCTAGCTCACAATTATCAAAATTTAAGCGAGGTTCTCCGATAATTTGCAATCCAAGCCAGATATTTGTTGTTGACATTGCACGAAAAAGGATAAGCTCATATTATTCAAGTGGTTCGTCAACAAGCACTTGGATTCGACGATTGTTTGGGAGAAAAGGAGCAGAAGAAACTTTTCGCATTTTTGATGAAGAGAGTTAAGGGTTTCTAATGTTATTTCGTCCAAACTCCCACTTTTTTAATTAGTGAGTCCCAAAAGAATAAAAATAAATTAAAAATATTTTTTTTGCTAACGGAAGTGTTGTTTCTGTCACGGAGAGAATTGGACCCGAAAACTTTAGAGAATGGTGAATTTGCGCCTAAATTAAACAAAGTTCAGGGGTATTTGCCCAGCATTGCCTACATGAGGGGCAGTTGCACCTTCCCCTTAGTTTTAATTATTTTCGTAAGATATATGTAAACTTCAAATTTCAACATGATTTAAGAACTTTATCTTTTTTTATGTTATGTTATTGTTCTTTTGGAACAAGTGAATAAAGCCAAATAAAGTAATTATGATTCCTTAATTATATATATTAACCCTGATAAGTGTACTTCACTTTCCTTTTTCGTCCGTCCCTCATAAGTGTGGTCTTTCCTTAAATAAATATGGCCCCACTAAAATTTTTACCCTTTACCCTTTAAAAGTAACTAACACTACAACAAAGTGGGTCACATTCTCCACTCACTACACTTCTACCTAACATCCTTTTTAAAATCCGTGCCCCTCCCTCCGGACCACATTTATCATGGACTGAGAGAGAGTAATTAGGAATCCATATATTAAAATAATTAGATCATATTTTTATATATATAAAACGTGTATGAATTAAGAATTTTGATATGATATTATATACCTAGCCTTATCTTTTCTCGTCCAAAGCTTTCTTGTAGAAGAAGTTGAATTTAATTAAGTCATGTTTATCCTTATTAGCATCACAGCATGCATAAATAGGGGTGTGGTTCAACGTTTGATAGCACCCTAACAATATCGATCAAGCAAATAAGACTTCATAAAGGAGATACGTAGTTAAATTTTATCAGATTTTCTCGAGACAAGGTTAAGGTGGAGAATTTATGTATGTTTTTACTATTATCCAACCAGGGCAGAATCACCACCAGGTTCACCTCTCACCTAACTAGCAAGCTCGTTTATCATTATCATTGGTAGGGCTGTCAAAATTGGCCCGAAATGGCCCGGCCCGACGGGCCGGCTCGGCCTACCCGTTGTTTTTACCGGGCTGGGCAATGATTTTAGAGGCCCGAAAATATTCGGGCCTACCAGGCCTGACCTGCTTGGGCCGCCGGGCTGCGGGCCAAAATGGCCCGGACGTCTATTAGGGATTTTTGTTGACTATTGAGTGATGAGTCTGCTGTAGAGTGTAGATAGAGATAGAAAATAAGAAAACCTACCCAATTCCCAAACCAAACCCAAACCGCCACGCTCCACCCCACAGCAGCACAACCACAGCCGTCGCTACCCATCCCGATTCCCCGCTGTGCACCGTCGGTCCGCCACCGCCGCTCCACTAGTGCCCCACCGCCGATCACCCTTACGGCCCCACAGCGGCACATCCACAAACTTTGGGAGGCCACTGGTTCTCGACGTCTCGTATGCACCTCTGACCCCTCTCTCTCTCTCTCTATATATATATATATGCAAATGAGATGTTGCTTGTGCTGCTTCTGCCGCGTATTATCGAGTTCTCACCAATTGGGCTGGAGAAATACTGGAATAATGGAGTGGCCTGTATCAACAATTTTCTATATATTTATGCTCAATATGTATGTTTGTGATCTCTACATAGCATATTTTCAACTGTTCTACTTGTTTTTTTTTTTTTAGTTTTTCTAGAGTTAGGGGTACGAGAACAATTAGTTTACTCCAGACATTTATGCTCAGTTTTGCTTCGTGAAATTTGAAAAACACGTTTTACTCACTTTACATTTTCTGAAATCATAAGTATGTTGTCTTTGCGACTTTTCTATTACGTTTTGCTATTCTCGATTATCGTTGTGCATAATCTATGGAGGTATAACATACGACTACTTAATATAATTATGTGATTGTGGGCTTTGAGCATCTGCAATTATAGTTTGCTTTGTTTTGCTTTTGGCGATGTTTTGTTTTGAGCATAATAAAATATGATAATTAAGATTTCGTGATAAAATTAGTAATTTTGGGTTTTATTGGTGATTTGTCTACTGTTGATCTGCTGCTCTCTCATGAATTACCTGTCTGAACTCGGGTCTTTTTTTTTCCGAGCGTTTAACATAAAGTTTGTTGCCTTGTGAGTAGTTATATATTTAGTTTGTCTGAGTGTAGGAATGGATACCAATGAAAGCAATAATATGGAGAAGGAGAAGGAGGATGACGTGCAATTATTGGATACTTCTACTTCTAAGAGTACTCCAGTCATTCCAGGTAATTCTTTTGTCGATTGTGGTAGAACGATAGTCACACCTAGGCCGGCTGTTGATTCTGTTGAAATTATTGATAAGGGAACTTCGAAAAAGCAAAAATCTGATGTGTGGATGTATTTTGAGCAACCTTGCATGGTAGATAATGTTGAAAAGTGTAAATGCAAGCATTGCAATAATTGGTACACTTGCAAAGCTTCGAATGGCACCACTCATTTAAAGCGTCGCGTTAAATCTTGTTTGAAAATTCCTAAGTATCAAGATGTGAGTAATATGTTTGATAATCGAGCTGCATTTTTGACAAAATGGAAATTTGATGCTAAGGTATATAGGGATAAGTTGGCTAGAGCTATCATTAAACATGATCTCCCATTTTGTTATGCTGAGTACGATGGAATTAATGATTTGAATACAAGTTTGAATCCTGAATTCAAATCTATCAGTAGAAACACAACAAAAAATGATTGCATGAAAGTGTTTGACATCGAAAAGGGTAATTTGAAGAAGTTGTTAGCTGCTCATTCTGGACGAATATGTTTGACTTCTGATGTGTGGACTGTTGTGACCACAGTAGGCTATATGAGTGTAACTGCGCATTTTATTGATGAAAAATGGGAGTTAAATAGCAAATTACTTTCTTTTGTTGAGTTAGATACTCCACATTCTGGCATTGAATTGTCTGGAAAGTTACTTGAAGTCCTTAAGGATTGGGGTATAGAATCCAAGATATTTTCATTGACTTTGGATAATGCTACTTCCAATGACAGCACGGTTAGATTCTTGAAAGATAGGCTTAATTTGCAGAATAGTTTACTGTGTGGAGGTGAATTTTTTCATGTAAGGTGTTCTGCACACATCTTGAATTTGATTGTTCAAGAAGGTCTAAAGGCTGTGGAAAATGCATTGAAAAGAATAAGAAATAGTGTGAAATATGTGAGGGCTACAGATGGGAGAATGAGAGAGTTTCGAAAGTGTATTAAGGAGGTTCACTTAACTGAAATTAGTGGGGGTTTCTTGAAGTTAGATGTGTCGACTAGATGGAATTCTACCTATTCAATGCTTGAAAGTACTATCATGTATCGTCGGGCATTTACTTGTTTGAGCTACAATGATACAAACTACAAGTATTGCCCGACCAATGAAGAGTGGGAAAGAGTAGGTAGAATACGTGAATTTTTGGAACCTTTTTTCTCCATCACTAACTTGATATCCGGGACATCATATCCTACCTCCAATTTATATTTCATGCAAGTTGCACAAATAGAAATGAAGATGAATGAACTTGCTAATTCGGAAGATGAGGTGATTAAAGATATGGCGTCAAGGATGAAAGTTAAATTCGATAAGTATTGGGATGAGTATTGTGCCACTCTTGCCTTCGGAAGTATTCTTGACCCCAATTCAAAGTTGAAATTCTTGAGCTTTTGTTACAAGATACTTTACCCAAAGGATTATGAGGCCAAGGTGACAAAGGTAAAAGATTCGTTGTATAAACTCTTTGGTGAATATGACAAAGTTGAAACCGCATCAAGCTCATGTCCTACTATCTCTATAAAAGAGACTCTTTCTCAATCTCAACCACATGGGGGCACAAGTAGTACTATCTCCTTTATGGATGTAAGTATGATTGATTATTAATTATGTGCTATTATAAAAATATCAAATTTTATTTATATGTTCTAATTTAACTCTTGTTTATGCTAGTTTGTCTTGTAGTTGTTTAATAAAGAGTTGACCGAAGAGAATTCAACTAGTGGCCAAAGTGAACTTGATTTGTACTTAGAAGAGCGTTTCAAACCCTTTCCGAAGATAAGTGTTTTAGAATATTGGAAAGTGAATGCTAATCGGTTCCCTCGGCTTGCAAGGATGGCTAGTGATATTTTAAGCATTCCAATCACTACGGTTGCTTCGGAATCTACATTTAGCATTGGTGGTCGTATCTTGCAAAAGTATAGAAATTGTATGCTTCCCGACACCGTTCAAGCTCTCATTTGCACTCGTAATTGGATACATGGTTTCAAAGAAGTTGAAACTTCGGGTAATGACATATTAATCTTATTTTTTTCACTTGTAATATTTATTATAGCTACTAACTTGTTTTTCATTAATTTTTTTTAAATTATAGATATGCAAGAAGAAGAAGAGGTGGAGGAAATAAGCTTGTCTAAGGAAGATTCAAATATTATGGAGAGTTGAAGACTTGTTTTGGAATTAAGTAGACTTGTGGTTGTGGGTTTTGGAATTAGTTCATGGATTTATGAATTATCTTTTTACTATGTTAGACTTGTTGGAGATTTGAAATGTTTGTTATTTGAAATGTTTGTTAGGACTTATGATATTTTGTAGTTTAATGTGTGGTTAATTATTGGTTATGTATTTGTGGTGTTGTGATTTAAATTTTATATTTTGTAGCTTCGGGCCGTTTTGGCCCGATGGCCCGGTGGCAGCCCGATGGCCCGTGAAGGGCCGGGCTGGGCATCCATTTCAGCGGCCCGATGGAATTTCGGGCTGGCCCGACCCGGCCCGGATATATGTATCCGGCTCGCTGGTATGCATAATATTCTCCCAAACTAATATTACCTCACTTCATGATAAGTGTAGTAATAATTCCATTTTGGCTAGTACGTCCATAATAAGTGTTCACTTTGTATTTTAGTATATGGCCCCATCACTTCATTATATTTTGTACATAAATTCAAAAGAGATATTTGATGATTTTAGCATTTTCAAGATTGTAAAGATAAATTATAGCACTCCATATTAAAAAGATAAATTATGGCACTTTTCAAATTTTTTAGACTTATTTGCCCTTATTTCTTATTTTCCTAATTATCATTTTTAATTATTCCAAAAATTACTCTTTATTTTAATTAAATCAAAGATTTGGAATAGATTAATATATTTTGAATGTTTATCCATTTACCATATTTTGCAGATCTTTAATCTTCTCCTTCTTTTCTTCTGGTTGGATCTGTAAAATTCGTATCTGGGTGTTCTTCAAATTTGATGAAATTCACGAATTTTATTATGTGATTTCATGAATTTTGTTGTGTGAATTCACAATTTTTTATGTGTGATTTCATAATTTACGAAATTCATAAATTTTATTATGTGAATTCACTATTTTTAATGTGTGATTTCATGAATTTTGTTGTGTGAATTCACGTGATTTCACTACTAATGATAACACTACTAATGTATTCACACATTTTTTTTCTGTTCCATCACGCAAAAATAATTGTGATCAATTACTGCATCTAATTTCACACAATAAAATTAGTGAATGAACCAGATCTAACAACATCAGAATATCTTAGATGCACGTAAAATCACAGTCTACGAAAATCACTCAATCCATGAAATCTACAAGATCTGCGCCGAAAGGAGGAAGGTAGTCGGAAGTAGACAGGTTCAAATTTAAGCCGGATGGAGGGTGGAGGTCGCTAGAAGTTCGCCGGTGATGGAGGTCGCCGGAAACATGAGGAGGGATGAGCAACAGTCGGCGGGTTGTGTAGAGAAGAGGAGGAGGAGGTTAGGGTGTTTCCAAATTGTAAAATCGACTTTCTCGAATTAATGTGGCCATTGAACGGGATTGATGGTGCCGGATGGAAAGGATGAAGACCGACAGGAAAGATGGAGCCACCAGAGAATAAGGATAGAGTCGCCGGAGAAGTTCTGCCGTCGCTGCTTGAGAGGGAGAGAGAGATTATGTAAGAAATGAAAAACGTATGAAAAATGAATTAGGGTATACTATTTAATAATAAATATAATAATTATTTTGTTTTTGAAAAATAAAATATGGAAAATAAAAAAGAAGGGCATAAAAGTCAGGAAATGCTAGAATTTATCTTTTTAATATAGGGTGCTAGAATTTATCTTTGTAATATCGAAAAGGCTATTATTAAAATTCTCCCAATTCAAAATGGTGGTTCTTATCTCCAATCAAATATTTAACTTACTTTTCTTAAAATACATGTCACTCCAATAGGATCCTTAAATACCCTAAATCTTGAAGCATTAGAGAGTGTTTGGATGAGCTTACAAGCTCCTAAAAAACTGTTTAGAGCTTATAAGCTCTTACAAAGTGTTTGGCAAATTAATCTCTTCAAGAGCTTATAAGCTCCAAGAACTTATAAGCTCCTCAAAAAAAAAAGTTCCTCTACCCCAACTTTTTTTTGTCAAGATACTATAAGCAACACTCAATTTACTTATTTCACTCTTTTCATTTTATTTTATATTTTAAATTAATAATCTGAATTAAATAAATAAAAAAGTCAATTTTATTTTTCTGAATATTACATGTGAAAATAATAAAAATAACTATTATGAAAATCTAAAAAATCTCTCTCTATCTCTCTCCTGTAGTCCTGTTTATCTCTCTCTCTCCCCTGTTTCTTTCTCACACATCTCTCTCTTCTCTATCTCTCGCTCATCTCTCTCCTTTGTCTACTCTCTCTCTCTTACACACACACATACACACACAGCTACAACACTCTCTCTCCTCTTCTCTCACTATTTATTTTCTTCTCCTCCTAAACACCATTTCACAGCCGCAAATGGCGGCCGCCGCCCACCACCACCACATCGATAGTTCGAGCTTCTTTCCTTTCCCTGCAACTTTCCGTGTCAGCATCTCTCGACCAAATTCCGACGAGCAGAAATGATACGACTCTCCGTCGCCTACCACCGCAGCGGAAGGCGGGAGCAACCACTACGAGTTGTCGTCATTTCTCTGAAACTAGAGGGAAGAGAGAGTGGAGAGAGAGGGGGGACGAAGAGATTGAGAGTTGAGAACAGAAATTCAGAAAGAGAGAGAAAGGGAGGAGAGAGATTGAGATCAGAAAGTAGAGAGAGAGAGAGCAGAAAGTAGAGAGGGAGAGAGAGTGTGAGAGAGATGAGAATAATATAAGTTTATGTTAAATAAATACTCTTTAAAAAATATAAAATGTTAAATAAATATTCAATCATCTCATAATATTTTAAAGGGAAAAGGGGCAAATACCCCCTCATGTTGGCAGCGCCGAGCAAATACCCCCTGAACTTTGTTTAGGTGCAAATTCACTATTCTCTAAAATTTTCGGGTGCAATTACCTCCTCACCGTGACGGAAACTACACTTTCGTTGGCAAAAAAAATATTTTTGATTCATTTTTATAAGGGTTCACAAGAATAAAAATGAATCAAATTTTTTTTTTTTGCCAACAAAAGTGTAGTTTCCGTCACGGCGAGGGGGTAATTGTACCCGAAAACTTTAGGAAAGGGTGAATTTGCACCTAAACAAAGTTCAGGGGGTATTTGCCCGGCGCTGCCAACATGAGGGGGGTATTTGCACATTTTTCCTATTTTAAAGAGCTTATAAGCTCAATTATCAAAATACTTTTACAACTTATAAGCGCTTAAGAGATAATAATTTATAAGCTATTGGAACAACTTATAAGCTCTTTAAAATAAATTTACCCAAACACAACCTCTTAATCATGCCACGTGTCATTCCTTTATTAAAAGGGAAAAGGTGCAAATACCCCCCCTCATGTTGGCAGCGCCGGGCAAATACCCACCTGAACTTTGTTTAGATGCAAATTCACCATTCCCTAAAGTTTTCGGGTGCAATTACCCCCTCGCCGTGACGGAAACTATACTTTCGTTGGCAAAAAAAATATTTTTGATTTATTTTTATTCTTGTGGACTCTTACAATTTCCGAGAATTAATTGATGCTAAAAATTCAAATTAGGATAAAATTTGTTTCGAACCCTAGCTCACAACTATCAAAACTCAGACGAAGCTCTCTAATAATTTGCAATCCAAGCCAACTATTTATTGTTGACATTGATGATCTCATATTCTTCAAGTGGTCCGTCATCCTTTTTCGTGCAAATTATTGGAGATCCTCACCTGAATTTCGATAGTGGTGAGCTAGGGTTCGAAATAATTTTTTTCCTAATTTGAGCTTTTAGCATCAA
Source organism: Agastache rugosa (assembly GCA_031470985.1). NCBI lineage: Eukaryota > Viridiplantae > Streptophyta > Magnoliopsida > Lamiales > Lamiaceae > Agastache > Agastache rugosa. The sequence continues at coordinate 6,017,173 of CM062603.1, forward strand.
TTATGTAGTATATAACCGTTGGGAATTGTAAGGGTCCACAAGAATAAAAATGAATCAAAAATATTTTTTTGCCAACGAAAGTGTAGTTTCCATCACGGTGAGGGGGTAATTGCACCCGAAAACTTTAGGGAATGATTAATTTGCACCTAAACAAAGTTCAGGGGGGTATTTGCCCGGCGCTGCCAACATGAGGGGGGTATTAATTTGCACATTTTCCCTTATTAAAATAATAGAAAATGTCACATAGAGATGCAATAGAGGATCCGTTTTGCTCCAAATGTACGATACTTATAGTGGACGGAGGTAGTAATAAATTAACTAAATGAAATAAACCCTTTATTTCTTGTTCTCCTGAACAATGCATATATGTGGAATATAAAATTAGACTGGCCAATCACATTATTACAAGCACTTATATCATTTTATCTCAGCTATAAATCAAGAAACTGATTATTATAGAGAAGCTAGTGAATTCTTTGATACCTCTAACTTCACAAGTCGAGCGAGTGGTAATTATTCAGCCGTCAAAATGCAAATACACGAGGGCTGGCCCGTCTCAACAAGGAAACTAAACAATATTTAGTTAGGACTTTAAATGAAACGAGCTACTCGTGAATTATATGGATTTTGATACGATAGAAGTTCATTCAAGATCATTAGCTAGACTAGCCAAATTTGAAGAGCTTGACAGTGTTTGACTTGCTAGTTCGCGAACAAGTTTGTTATAGTGATATAACTTAAAACTATAAAATTATCAATTGCATATAATTTAAAGGATATTTGTATGTTATAATAAATAATAAAGGATAAGATTTTTAGTAAATATATTATATTATTGTGAATTAAGTAATTTAAATTTAAAAGTAAATTATTAATATTTTATTTTAAAAATGTAAGTTTATATTTAATTAGGAAGCTCGAATAACGTCACAAGTCTCGAACAATCAGACTTGACCTCGGCTCTATATAATTGTCGAGCGGTTTGACACTAAATTCAGTTTCACGAAACGATCGAATTTTAAACGAGTCATTTTCCAACTAAAATTAAAACAGATCATGAATAATAGTTTGCTTCATTTATAACTTTGTCAACAAGTTCACAATTTCTCAACGTTTTTCATACACATGAAAATGAAATCTCATAACATCATCAAATTTCACAATGGGAAAGAAAGTACTAAACTCCAAATCTAATTTTTATATATATGATCCAACCTTCAATTCCTAAGGTGAGATAATGTTTCCTCTATACTCAAAAATCTTGAATCTATCCCATTTCCCAGCCATCTCGAAACGTCCAACATATTCTTGAGCACAATAATCGTAAAACTTCAATTCCCTTTCATGCTTCAAAACCACACAATTCTTTTTCCAAAGAGCCTTCGGACTTGGCAAACTTTTACGAGAAAATGGTCCAAATCTCATCATGTAATCCCAACGCATTAATGTATTATTATTGCCCCCAACCTCAATTCTTGCCTCATACATCTGCAACGACTTAGGTCCTACGGCGCCATTCAAATCAGATAAATCAAACTTATGGTAAACAAATAGAACAAAAGAGTCATCACCCTTTGCAAAAATCTTAACGCTTCCAAACCCCCTCAAACATCGATAATCCGGCATCTCCAAAGCCCGAAACGCCTCATTCTTCGCGTCGAACGACACTATTACGTGCTTCTGCTTCTCGTTCTCTCCCACCACCCGAATCGCCTGCCAGTGCGAAAACGAGCCGTACTGGCACGACGATTTCACCGAGTACTTCACGTACAGATCTTGATCAAGAACGCTACCTCTGTCGCCAGCCAATTCCCTCCAAGAATCCGCCCTTCTCGAATATATTGAGGCGTGGAGACAACGGTGCCCACGGCAAGACAGCAACTGCACAACCTTGTAATCTTGTGCAACGTTGTCGAAACAAATGCCAACGAAACGTTTGACAGAGTTGGAATATTCATGGCCAAAGGAGCATGTGGGAGATGCCGGTAGCTCGTATATTTGACCTAAACTAGGGTTACATACGGCTATAGGTCCCCTCGGTTGCCTATGGTGGATGCAAATCAGACCGTTGGCCGGTCCAACGATTCTTACGAAACGACCGAACCTCGCTACTTGACGGCCAGACGCCGTCAAGATGCTAGCGGGGTTGAGGTCGTTGTCGAAGAATTTTTTCAGAGCCGGGAAGTCGTACAACGACTTCCCGGTATCTGGGAATATCATTGACAGTGCGGAAATTCTATCTCCGACAAGATTGAATTGCAGGAGTACCGTTTCATCTTCGTTTTTGGCGTGATGTTGCTGACTGTGCAAGGTTTTGAAAGATGGAGAATCGATGACGTCACGCCAGAATTTGCAGACAGTTCTGAATCTCAAGAGGGGTTTTAGGGGTAGATGCTGGAGTATTTCTCTCACAACATCATCGTTATCCATTGATGTCTTCTTTGTTGAATCTCATATAATTCAAAGAAGAGAGAAAGATGGGATACGGTGATAATTAGGGTTACATTTGGGGGGAGTAATTCTGTTCTCATAAATCACATAGGATAAGTTGTATACATATAGGAATCGAAAAACCAACCTTTAAGGAATACTATCACATCTAATCCTACCCAAAAATAAAAGAGTTGACTTCCAAAGATAACAAGTTAATCATGAACTGAATCACAAAATCTTTGTGCAAAATGATGCATGAGATTTATAAATTGATATCTTCTATAAATTGTATAGTCCATAGGAAAATAATTTTATTTCAAAATTTTATAGCACTTCCAGAGATAACAACAATTGATTATGGAGGTGAACCACAAAATCTTTCTGCAAAATGATGATTTATAAATTGATATCCTATATTTTTTTAGTTTTTTTATGATTTAATGTAATCCATAGGAAAAAGAATTGTTATCTCAAAATTTTATAGCGATTTGACCCGATCGATAACCGATGCATAATTGGGATGAAGATTCTTTGACAGCTCTATTCTTTAATATTAACGAGTGGTACTGTAGCATACTAGCATAATTTTGGATACCATTTGTTAATAGGGATGCATAAAGACTTGGGTTTCCGTCTATCTTACCATGCGGACAGATAAAAGTAATAATTATTTTAAAGAAAAGTAATTTTAAAAATGATAATTATTTTTAGTATTTTCTAATTAGTTAATATATATATATATATATATATATATATATATATATATATATCATGAAAAAAAATTGATAACTATATTGTCAAGAAAAGTGACAATCATGATCGGCCCACATGTGTTGGAACTTTAAAAGTGATAACTATATTTATAATGTGTGGCCCCAACTTTCATCACTTTTCAGTTTATGGCCTGAACTTTAAATATTTTCAAAAAAATCATGTACTTTATGATTTTATCTAGAAAAGGTCTGCCTTTATTTTCCGATATTAGAATGATGAATTAGTTGATCGTCTATCTGATGTAGATATTAAAATGACAAGTGTACTGAAACGACGTCGTTTCAGTTTAGATAAAATTAAATATTGACAAAGTACGTATAACTTTTATGACTGAACCCTAAATGTCTTTCTATTCTTTTCCTAAATTATACGTCGACTTTTGGGGAAGAAAAGAGTTTAGAGAGAGAATAGAAAGACATTTAGGGTTCCATCGTGCAAGCTATACGTCGTACGACCTTGTCAATTTTTAATTTTGCTCAAACTGAAACGACGTTTTTTCGGTACATTTGGCATTTTAATATCCACATTAGATAGTCGGTCAGATGATTCATCATTCCAACGCCTGAAAATAAAGGCGGGCATTTTTTAGATAAAATCATAAAGTATAGGGTTTTTTTTGGAAAATTACAAGCAGAAAAGTGATGAAAGTTGGGGCCACAAATTATAAATATATAACCCTAAAATAAATTAAACTTGATTTTTGTTGTTGAAGATATTTTGTCAAGAAATATCTAGATATAGATATTTAAAGAAAATGAGAGAATGATCTAGAATGTATTAGTTGCGCAGGTGTGCACTTGAAGGATCTAGAAACTAATATAAATATTCTAGACTAGCAAAATATAAAATATTAAGAGAATTCTAAAAATTGCTAGCCTATGTTGGTTAAGGCAATTAACACCATATATGAAACTACAGATATGTGGGTTTTGTATCAATTAGCATCAAGTGTATAAAAAGAAGAGTTGAGTTACTTAAAATTGATTGTCTCCAATTGCTCTCCCATAAACACATGTTCACACATTGTGTACTTATTATTCCTCCAAAATTAATTCAATTCTCCCAGATATATTTCTATATATTTCTTATATTACAACAGCATGTTAAGGCATGATCATACCAAAGTCCACTTAATAGGAATAGGAACATATATTAATATTTATACCCCAAAATTTGGGCTAACTGACACCTTCGACTTTGACATATTAGTACATAATGAATTTATTATATTCTTAAATCTACAATAAAAAAATACTATCAACTACGAAAAATGTAGTCATATGCTAAAATTGCCACACAAACTGTGATGTGAAATTTTTTTCTACATCACTCCTTAATTGACATTACTAAAAAAATTTAAAATATAATAAAAATAATTATGAAGGTGTTGTACATGTTTCTCCTCAAAGAACATCATAAATGAGCACCAGAACTACTAATCTTTTCATGAAACTGAAACTAACAGTGTTAATACGATGTGAGCAATACATTGTATCAATCCTTCCATATTATGATGTCGTTTCTTTCCTCTCCTCTAATGCATCAACTGATTTCTTTTAATGTAATATGGTTCTTAATTTACTTTGATTCATCCAGTTGGTGTAGCCTTGAAGAAAATCATTTACTATAACATGATAGTACCTCATCTTTCGATTGTAATATAGAATTTCTACGTTTTAGTGCATGGACACTTTATCTTAATATCTACGGACTTGCTTAATTTTGTACACAAATTCAAGGAAGCTAATCGTAAAAACCATGCTTAAAAGCATCCGGTTTTTTATGTAAATCCAAGATTTCACCATGTGCATATTCACATAAAATAATGTATTTCAGCATATAATGACTTCAAAAAAGTTAATGCAAAAATTATCTTTTGATCCACGAAGTACGATACAAATTATTAATTATAACCTAGAATATGAATACAAAACACTATGGGCTGTTTGGTTGGCAGGAAATTTGGTCTGGGAAAGTAATCTAATTCCTGATTTGCAGATTTCTCTATTTGTTCAATTTTAATAGATTTGGAAAGTAAAAAGAATCCAAATGCAAGGAAAGTTGTGACTACTTTCTGGATTCTTATTCCCTATAAAAACTTAGGTATTTTGATTCCATATCTCAGGATTCTTGCACTATTATTATTATTATTATTATTATTATTATTAAAATTATTATTATTATTATTATTATTATTATTATTATTATTATTATCACTACTACTATATTTTGTATTAAAACTATTTTTATCACTAATATATTCTTATTATTATAATTATGACTATAGTTTTATTATTTATTAATATTGTTTTTATTGTTGTTGTTATTATATTATTATTATAATTATTTATTACCACTATATTATTGCTACTACTATTATCATTTTTATTTTTATTATTATTATTATTATAGAATCAGATTGTTATGTTTTTAAATATTTTTATTGTATATCTATATATTATTAAATAAAATTTAATACTTATTTAATTATAAAAAATAAATAATAATATTTAAAAATTAAAAATATTGACAATAATATGAAAGTGTTGGATATTCTTTAGGTATATAATTATAAATTAATTAACACATTAATTTAAATCAAATATGTAAAATTAGAATCCTAGCTATTTTCCAAGGTATTTCCAAACAAAAGGATAAAAAATTCGCGTATTTATTTTCCCCAGAATCATATTCCTAGAAATCATACTCACAAACAACATTACTTTCCTACCAACCAAACGAGCCCTATACGGATAATTTTTACTGTTAAATGTGTAATCTTGCATTATAAGCTTTACTAATTTCGTGTATCTCTTAAAAAAGGAAAACGATTCATTTGTAATTTATACAGTTTTTTCATGAAATTAGGTTCATTGATTCAATTAAATTATTTAATCTTTATTTAATGTGTATGTCAGCACCAGTAACAAAAGGTGTCCTACCTATACATCATATGATTCATATCTTTTGTGTTAGCTCCCTTACAAGTGCTAGTCGAATGGGATCCTCGGGCCAAAATTGTTCAAATGAACTTTAATTAATACTCTCTTCCTCCCGTTATTCTTGTCTTGTTTCCTTTTTTAGACTAAATTAAAGGTTATTAAAACCCTATTCAAATTGCTGATATGGCCCTATTTCTCCTAACTATTCCCCTTTTCACTATTCTTCCCCTCATTTTCTGTGCCGTTCACTATTCACTTTCTCTCTACTCACTTTATTTCACTATTTATACCCCTATTAAGTAATCAATTAAAAACTCCACTAGCACACCTTCTATCTCTAATTCTTTTCTCCTTAATACCCATGCCAAAAAAAAGACAAAAATAACGGGACGGAGGGAGTATTTTATTATAAAAATCGGAACTTAAAATAGTTATAACCCTAATTTTGGAATAATGAACTCTAATAATTAATTAAAATTAAAAATACAAATTTAATGTAAATATAAATCCAAATCGGATTGATGAACACACTAGGCCGAGCAGTGGCAGATTCCGATTGACTACTGCAGCGGGGTAACAATAGGGAAAAATTGGCATTAAAGCAGGTAAACGTTTTTATTTGGAAAAAACTTGGACCTCACCTAAGCTTGGTTGTAATTAGAAGTAATTAAGGGGATTAGAAAATAATTAATTAAGGGGATTAGATACAATTAGAAAGAATTAGAGGATAATTAAAGGGTTATTAATTAGAGGATAACTGTTAGTCCCTTAGTTCTGCTAGGTGTCATGGTGCGAGCCATCACAGTGCCATGACACGGGTGACGTCTGGTCGTCGACTACTGTCGGGACGACACGACGGGTTTTGATGATGGCATGTCCGGATAAGCTGGATATTAAATATTACTCGGCAAAGTATGGGTTTAGAAGAGTTTGGCTCGGGTGGATTTTGGTTGTCTCGTAGATGACTCGGTTTAAGTGTCGGGAGTGTGTCAGTCCGACACGGCGTGGTGCGAGGTTTTGTGCGTGACGGCCCAACATGGAGTTGGGACTATTTTACGGTGTCATGGAATGAGGCTTTCATGGGCGAGAAACTTGGTGTGTCGGAAAGTCTCTCGTTGCGACGTTGGCTCGGTGGTGGCACTACGGTGCGTGTCAGGACTGGCACAGTGCCAGGAAAACTTTACCTTCCTCAGCCCTTTCTATGTTTACTGCTGTCAGGGGCAGTTTTGGCCGGTTATGCTACTATAAGTGGGTGTGAGCGGTTCCAACCGTCCATAACCACCCCGGACATGGAGTTGCCTAGATGCCTTTGGGATGATGCCACGTGGACCCTTGGACCCGATATGACCCGATCAGACCCGAATATCCCGTTTGACTCGGTTGCCGACCTGTATTCGTATTCCTAGTGATGGGGTATTTGTCCATAACATATAAGGGGCGTTAACAGCCCTAGAACTCGACAAGTGTGTTGTACGAGTTCATGTATGTTTCCTTTGTACGAATTGTGAGTAATATGAAGGTTGGCAGTGAGTTTTCCCGTACATGCTTGTGTAATTTATATTGCTTGTGATTATGTTCCGCTGTGTGTGTGATTGTTATTTACTTGATGCTTGCACAACAAAATTCTCACTAGAAATCAAACACGAGTGTTGGTGAGGATTGAGGGCTCATCGAGTGTGTGTGTGTTCGGTGCCGCACAAGGCAAAAAATTCTAGTTCGGAAGAAAACCTTGTGACATTTGGTATCAGAGCCAGGTTGGCTCTGGTCCGTGTTGCTGAGTTGCGTGATGGTTCAGGTACGGGAGTTTGCCACTCTCGAAAAGCGGGTGTTGCGGTTAGAGGGTCTGCTGGGAGATCCACCGGAGACCTCCGAGCAAGTAGCGGTTTTCGATCGAGTACGTGGTGCTGAGACATTTTTCAAAAACATCCAGTTAGGGGTCGACGGAATGCAGAGATCTTTGGAAGATTTTTCGTCGTTCGTTGAGATGCGGTTGGTTACCTTTGAGGGGAAGCGAATGATCTTCAAGTGGAGTTGGCATTGAAGGTTGAGAGCCTTCTCGACGAGTTGCACGTTCTAAAACGGGCGTTACGCTCGTTGTCGAAGATACGGATCCCAGACCCGAAGCCTTTCGAAGGTGCTCGATCGAAGTTCTAAGGAACTCGAGAAATTTCTGTGAGATATGGAGTCGTATTTCCAGGTGGCTCATATCACGGATGATGAGAAGGTTTCGATCACCACCATATATTTGGTGGGAGATGCGAAGTTATGGTGGTGTTCTAGGTAATTGGGAGATGCCAATGCCCGAAATAAGATCGAAATGTGGGATGCATTGAAGAAGGAATTGAAGGATCAGTTCTGCCCTTGTAACACATCTTAGCTTGCGAGGGATGCACTGAGAAAGCTTAAACATACGGGAGCCGTTCGTGAGTACGTGAAGGAATTTAGTTCCTTAATGTTGGATATTCGTGAGATGTTCGAAGATGACAAGTTGTTCAACTTTTTGGCTGGTTTGCAAACTTGGGCCCAAGCGGAGTTGCGTCGCCAAGGGGTCAAAGATATGCTTATGGATTACAAATCCGTAGGCACGTCCGAGTCCGGTCCGAAGAAGAAGGACGCAAGTAAAGGGAAGGATAAGGATAAGAGAGACAAGGGCAACTGGAAGAAGAAGAAGTCCCACAATGGTAATGCCGGTGGTTCAAAGGACTCGTTCCAAAATAATGGAGGTGAGAAGAAGCGATGGTGCTTCATTTGTAACGGAGACCATCGTATGTGGGATTATCCTGAGAAATGCAAGTTGAACGGGCTTGTGGCTGAAACTGAGCGTGAAAATGAGGTCGGTGCTCCTCGGGTGAATCCTTTGCAATTGCTGTCGGCAATTCAAGGGGATTCAACAGTTTGAAAAGGTCTGATGTATGTGCAGGTTCGTGTGAATGGGAAGGAAGTGACGGCGATGGTGGACAGCGGAGCCATCCATAATTTTGTTGTTGTGCGTGAGGCGAACCGACTTGGGCTGGATTTGTCACCGAACACGAGCCGAATCAAAGCTGTGAACTCGGAGGCAAAACCAACTCGAGGTGAATCTTCTGTTGTGTTTCATGTTGGTTCGTGGGAAGGATCATGTACATTGATGGTTGTTCCCTTGGATGACTTTGATGTCATTCTCGGTATGGAGTTCCTTACGTCAGCTAAAGTTGTTATGATGCCACACTTGGGCAGTATGATGATTTGTGATGAAAGCTACCCCTCGTTCGTGAAAGGCATATATCCGAACGAGCCACTGTCTGAAAAGCCGAAAGTCGAGATGATTTCGGCATTTCAGTTGAAGGCTGGAATGAAGCGTGGGGAGCCCACATATTTATGGCCGTGCTTATTGAAACCAAGCCGGGCATATGTATCAAGTGGTGCTCGATAGTGTTGCTGATTTGTTGAAAGAGTTCGAGGATATGATGCCCTCTGAGTTGCCGAGGGAGTTACCACCGAGACAGGCGGCGAATCATAAAATAGAGTTGGAGCCGGGTGCAAAGCCGTCAGCTCAAGTCCCGTATCGGATGCCGCCATCGGAGTTGGCCGAATTGAGAAAGCAATTGGACAAGCTACTGAGTACCGGAATGGTGATATCTTCTAAAGCACCATACAGTTCTCTAGTGTTGTTCCAAAAGAAGGCGGATGGAACGCTGCGGTTTTGTGTGGACTACCAGGTGTTGAATAAGGTTACTATAAAAAACAAGTACCCTATTCTAAATGCCTTGGACTTATTCGACAAGCTGACAAGAGCCCGATACTACACAAAGATTAATTTACGGTCCGGATATTGGCAAGTGCGGATTGCTCCGGAAGATGAGTCGAAGATGACTATTGTGACGAGGTACGGTTCATTTGAGTTCTTGGTGATGTCTTTCGATTTAATCAATGCCCCTGCTACATTTTGTAACTTTATGAACGACATACTTTATGATTTTCTTGACCGCTTTCAGGTAGTATATCTTGATGATATTGTGATTTATTCTGAGACATTGGATGATCACTTATTGCATTTACGAGCTGTGTTTATGAAATTGAGAGAAAACAAGCTCTATGCGAAGGAAGAAAAGTGTGAATTTTGCTGTGAGCAAATCACGTTCCTTGGTCATGTGATTGGTCAAGGACAAATTATGATGGACAAAAAGAAGGTTCAGGCCGTGATGGATTGGGCGGAGCCGTGCAAAGTAACGAAATTGAGATCGTTCCTTGGTTTGGCTAACTACTATCAGAGATTCATTAAAGGCTATTCCAAAATTGTTAATCCCTTAACGGATCTGCTGAAGAAAGATTCAAAGTGAGAGTGGATGGATGCTTGTCAAGAGTCATTTGATCAGTTGAAGGAGGAGCTGTCTACCGAGCCGGTACTAAAGCTGCCCATTTTTTATGAACCATTTGAGGTGCAGGTGGATGCCTCGGACAAAGCTATTGGTGGTGTCTTAGTCCAAAATAAGCACCCCATTGTTACAAGAGTCGGAAACTGAAGGATACCGAGACCTATTATCCATTGTTTGGAAGTGTGGAAGCACTACTTATTGGGAACCAAATTTACTGTGGTGACCGATAATATAGGTAACACTTACTTCAAAACTCAAAAGAAGCAATCACCCAAGCACGCAAGATGGCAAGAATATTTGGGAGAGTTCCATTTTGATTGGGTGCACCGTCCCAGAAAGCATAATGACGTTGCTGATGCTTTGAGCCGGAAGGTAGTGGAAAAGTTTGTGGCGGAAAATCTGAGAATTTTCTAAAACTGACCCTTCTTATCTTAAAATTGTTGAACATGTAAAGGCGGGTGAGTTGCGGAAATATTGGCTAGAGAATGATCTCTTGTTTGCTCATGGAAACAAAGCATATGTACCTGCCGGAGTTTTGAGGCGAGAGCTATTGAGGGAAACCCATGATTCTCAATAGGTTGGGCATTCCGGCGTGGACCGTATGTATGCATTGTTGTCCCGACGATTGGCCAAAGATGGAGGTTGACGTTGAGGCGTATGTTAAGACTTGTTTTGTGTGCCAACTAGACAAGCTTGAGAGGAAGAAAGAGGCCGGCTTGCTGCAGCCGTTGCCTATTCCGGAGAAGCAATTTTAGTCGGTATCCATGTATTTTATTTCTGGTTTTCCTAAGGTTGATGGTATGGCTTCGATTTTTGTTGTTGTGGACTGATTTTCCAAGTATGGAATTTTCATTGCTTGCCCGAATGCATGTCCCGCTGAAATTGCTGCGAAGTTGTTTCTGAAAAATATTGACGGTTGAGTTTTTCTCTCTAGAAAAAAAGCTCTCGCTTCTCTCTAGATTCCGCCTTCACAATTATCCCTCCCATCGTGAAGTTTCCTTATCGTTGCGTCAATCTTCCACATTCACGTGTTTTAATCACAATTTCATTCATAGATTCAGGTTCTAAAACACTTTTCGTACAGATTTATGAGTCTAAATCCGCTTAGTTCGTGGGTATTCTTTGAGGATTTGGACGTGATTCTCTAAAACCCTAGATTACGCTGCCAGCCCAAACCGATATTTTAAATCTATTCTGAAAGAAGATTCATGCATCACATCATTTCGCGCAGTGATTGGAGGTAATATCAGCCTATTCCACCGAAATTTCTCAAACGGCGCCACCTTCTTCAAGCCTTTACTGGACGTATTTCGGTACAGCAGCAGTTCGTGGGCTTTTGAAGGAGTGTTTCCATCAGTAATCGGCAGTTTAAATCACTCTTCTTAATCCAATAGGAAGTACTTTTAATATTGTTTGATCTTACAACCTTTGGTTACTGTTTCATTGAAGAAATCTTGTCCCAAAATATTTCTGTCTAGCGGACAGTCAATTTGCGACAAAACCCAGATTGGTTTCGTAGATTATAGTTAATAACCGAGTTTGGTTACACAAATTACTGGTTGGCTACTTGTCTTTGCAGTTGTAGCATCAGCTATGGCCGAGCAGATGTTGGAGAAAAGCTTCAAAGAAGTGGTGGTTGTACATGTTCCAAACAACACCCTCCCTAATGTAGCAGTGCACATTCAGGGCACTCATAACCTATATGCAAACGGTGATGAAGGAGATCCCAGCATGGTAGCAGAAACGCAGTCGGATGATGGAAAATCGGTAAATGGTGATAAGTCAAGCCATAAATCTAATGACCCTCTCGCACCTTGGCTTCGAAATGAGACTGAATTTGTAACAAAAAATGACATTCAGCAAAGAAGATCTCAAACTTTCTATATTTGAGGTAAACGTAGTTGATAATATTTTGGAATTATCTAACGATGATTGCGTTCCAGTCAATATTGGCTGGGGATATTGTCTCCTAGGTTTCTTTGCAGATAGACCACCCGATAAATTTCTAGTTGAGCAGCTAGTTACTAACTAGACACGGGAATCGCGTGTTGTATATCATCGCAATGGATTTATGGTATTCAGCTTTGCTTCAGAGGTAGATAGAAGCACTGTATTAGAGGAGGGACCCTACAAAATTGGAGGTCATAGACTAGTTCTTTGCAACCTGCTGGATAACTTTCGCTTTACGAAACCAGATACCTCGTTTGTTGTTTGGGCCTCCCTCCCAAACCTACCATTAGAACTCTGGAATCCCTTTGCTCTCGGAAAAATTGGCTCTATTATTGGTACCCCTCTCTCTGTTGATTATAGAACTATTCATAAAAATCATGTCGATGGTCCAAAATTTGAGGTTAAAGTAGATATTTCTGTGGAGCCAATTAGAACCATTAATCTAAAATTGTCGGATGGTACTGTATTTGTGCAGAAAATCAAATATGATTTCTATCCTAAATATTGCACAGCATGCTTGAAAATGGGGCATCTATCTACTGCTTGTTATTAAAATCAAAACCTATTGCTACTAACCCCCCTGGTAGAAGGGGGCTATATTGTGGATGAAGCAGGTTGGCACACTTAACAAAATCGAGACAGGTAGGTTAATAGAAGAAATGAAGCACGATTTCAAGCTTGGAGATCAAAGAGCAGATCGAAGAAAACCACTAGTAGATCTGCCTCTAGACCTCATGCGGCTGCTGCTATGAATGTGTCTAATCAAGTTAGGAACGGGAGGCCTAATTCTAGACCAAGAAACAATGGTGCTAATGTTGTAACTAATGGCAGATGGCAGTGGAGGTCTAAATCGAGACCACCAGCAAAATGTATGGAAAATGCTACAGCAGCAAAGCAGCTTGAAACGCCACTTAATCCTCCTAATCAACATATTCGCTTTGATTCACCACCTTCAAGTGATGAATCAAATCCAGGTATTGCCGATGAAAATGCTGCTGAAAACCATGATTTCGTTGTTGTTATAGGGAGTCAGTTCTCCCCCTCTTGGATCAACCATCAATTTGCTCATCGAAAGAATCTTCATCCTATCAAAATCCTTCTCATCTGATGGCTAAAATTGGGAGCAGAGACCAAGCTACACCAAAACTAAATGTTGAAGTACCCAACGCTCAACATAATACCCCCTTAATCACTGAAGGAGCTCTGGAAATCGAAAATCAAAGAATGCAAACTGCCCAGCCTAGTACTCTGGCTGGAAATAAGGTAACTAAGAATAATTCAATCCCTCCCCCCTTGTCTAACATTGGGCAGGCTGAGAAACAAACCAAGACCAGTAAAATACTTGGGACCGTTACTGGTGCAAAAACACATATTACAAACCTGCAGCTGCAAGATAAAACAGGAAGGAAATACAGGATGGAGAAATCACTTGTTGCACCAGCCTTGGGAGGTAAGGAACAAAGACGGAAAGGTAACTCTAAACTGTCCAAATGATCATTACAACTTGGAATATTAAGGGACTGAATAGTCTCGATAAACAATCAGCCGTGGCTGATTTTGTCTTCAAAAACAAACCTGATGTCCTGGGTCTCGTTGAAACAAAACTGAACAAGAAAAAAGTGGGATTATTTATGGCTAAATTCTTTAGTAATTACAGCTTTGTACACAATTTTGAGGAATCTGTAGGTGGCCGTATTCTACTTATATAGAACCCTAGCAGAGTAAGTGTGGATGTGCTGAAAAAGGAAGAACAAGTTATCCATACTAATATCACTTGGAAAGTCCTTAATAAGGAATTTCATTTTGCATTAGTATATGGGCTCTGTCAACCGATCCCCCGGAGAAGGTTGTGGGATTCCCTTATCATTAATGTACCTTTAATTTCCCCTTCGTTAGTTGCAGCTGATTTTAATAGTATTTTGGATGAACATATCGGTGGCAGAATACCGCTTGAAAGCGAATATTCTGAATTTGTTGATACTTGTGCAGCACTAGATTTGGAGGATTGCCCCTCTACAAGATGTCATTTTACTTGGACGGATAAGAAAAAATCTTCCAAAATAGATAGTTCTAATTAATGGTGCTTAGTTGGATGCTAACTTCTTTTGTAGGGCTAACTTCCTGGCTAGAGGAATGCACTCCGATCATAAGGCAACACTTATATCCTTGTTCGATCAAATCCAATGATTTAACCGCCCCTTTAAATTCCTAAATGTTTGGATGCAACATCCTACATTGAAGGAGGAACTGAAGAAACATTGGAGTGAACAGATTGCTCCATTGGCCCAAGATAGCTTGATCTATAAACTGAAAAAATTGCAGGTTTCTTTGACAAAGTTCAATTTTCAAGAATTTAACAACCTATCGGAGAAAGCTGAAGCAGCAAGGAAGGAACTTACCTCAATTCAAGAAAAATGGGATCTAGATCCCAGAAATCCTATGCTGAGAAAAGAAGAAATACGATGTCTGGAACGTGCAAAGAAACTAGATGGCCTTGAAAGGAAGTATTTCTGTCAAAGAGCTAGAAATAAACATTTATTTCTTGCTGATAAAAATACTAAATATTTTCACTCCTTGGTTAAGAGAAATAGTGCACGTAATACTATTGCTTTCATTCGCAGGTCGAACTTGGAAACAACCTACGATGTTCATCAAATTGTTAAGGACTTTGTGGAATACTACAGTAACCTCTTTGGAGGCTCATCTCCATATATTCCTTTTGATCGCAGCATTTTATATGATAGATATAAGCTGCCCCTGGAAACTCAGGCAGCAATCGTGGTGCCGGTTACAAATCAAGAAATCAAAAACACAATCTTTAGCATTGCAAGTGAAAAAGCCCCGGGGCCGGATGGATTTCCTGCTGCTTTCTTCAAAGATAATTGGGAAGTCGTTGGAGATGACGTGGTGGCTGCGGTCAATGAGTTCTTTGAGAAATGACTCCTTCATCGCAAACTCAACCACACCAACATCTCCTTAATTCCCAAGACATCTCACAATCCTACGGTGGCAGACTTCAGGCCGATTGCTTGCACCAATGTGGTGTACAAAACTATCACAAAAATCCTCTCAAATAGGATGTCACCGTATTTGAATTCTCTTATCAATCCTGCCCAATCGGCCTTTGTTAAGGGTTGTAATATTACTGACAACATTTTTCTGGCGCAGGAACTAATTCGGAAATATGAATGGAAACAAGGCGTTGCTCCAAGATGTATGCTTAAAATTGATCTCCAAAAAGCATAGAACTCGATATCTTGGAACTTCCTCTATGAAGTCCTTTACGGGCTGAATTTTCACCCTTGCTTTATATATTGGATTATGACAAGCGTCACCTCTCCTACCTTCTTTATTGGAGTTAATGAGGGTGTGCATGGATTCATAATTGGGAAAAGGGGCCTCCGCCAAGGCGACCCGATGTCTCAAGCTCTATTCTTATTATGCATGGAATATTGATCACGCTTGCTTACAAAACGCATTTCTGAGCATCATTTTAATTTCCACCAGAAATGTGATGCTAATAAGCTAACTCACCTTGCTTTTGCAAATGATTTATTACTATTTGGACGTGGCGATATGGATTCGATGGAAGTACTTGCTGATTGCCTTTCAAAATTTTCCTTAACATCGGGATTGACAATAAACAATGCAAAATCCCAAATTTTTATGTCTGGAGTTAGACCTTATGAGAAACAGAAAATCTTAGACCTATTTGGTTTCAGATTGGGTGAATTCCCTGTCCGCTATTTAGGCATTCCTCTTGCGGCAAGGAAATTGGGAACATCTCAATATACCCCGCTGATTGAAAGTATCTCTTCTTGTATTACTCAGTGGACTAATTCTAATCTGTCCTTGGCAGGTCGCACAGAATTAATACTCTCAGTATGGCAAATGCTCACTGAGTACACTGGTACTCAACCTAAATTTTATTTCAAAATGTTTTTCAGGTCAAGAGACAGGTGGTGAGCCTCAGGACTGAGGTTGTAGTTGTTTACGTGCTTTCGCTATATAAATATATAACTCTGAATAATGTTCTATATATTTGTTTTGAAACAATGATCGTTAATTAGATCCTTTTGAAGTATGTAAATATATTACTATGTCTTTTGGTATGACATTGTCTATTACGACTCTTACGTTATATTGCTTCTGAAGGAGAGTGCCAAATAGTCAGCCACTTTTAGATATTTGATTTCCCGGTTCCTGTGGCAGTCTATGACTCCATTGGTGAACTAGATGGTCAACTCTTTCTGGCGAACTAAGCTCTAGTAACTCTATTTTTAATATTATGTCTGGATGGATAGTACCTTGTGATAAGCTTCTCTTGGACGCTCGAATTCCCACTCCTTCATGGTAACTCCATTTGGTGAAGTGGATGCTTGACTCTTTTTGATATGCTAGACACAGATTTACCCCATCTTTTATATTAAGCGGTGTAGCGCAGTTTGGTCGCCTCACTTTACTATTTATGTATGTTAATTGTTTATTAGTATAAAATATTCCCCTTTGTTTCCCGCCTCTTTGCATCCCCACATCACACCTCAGCTTACGAGCCTTCCCTCAAAAACTGGGGCATGACAGATGAGGTTGAGGAAGAGGACATACAGACATGTCTAACACTAACAAATAATTAGTGATGTCAAAAGGGGAAATGGGGCAGACACTATTCAAGATTATGATTCGGCAGAGCGGCTTCCCATCATGCATGTTGGAGACTTGCCTCTAATGAGGGATAAGGTAGTGACTTTGCCTTTGTTGAGAATTATGTCATAGACTCTGGGCACTCGGATGCAACACGAAAAATAGATTTTATTTCGGCTAAGAATTGGGAGGCAGCTGCTGATTAATTATGAAAGTTTTATACAAAGTATGAGAAATTAAATGATGTAACAGTTGAAGCCAAGTAATTCAACGAATAAGTATATAAGGGTGTGTTTACTTTGATGAAAAAAAGAGAAATATAAATATTTTCACACTTGTTGGGAAAATAATAAGAGTTTTGATTTGATACGAAAACCCAACTAACCCCAACAGAGTAGATGATTGCGCAAAGTCTAAGTGTTTTTCCAGCTCGCCTGTTTGAGCTTATAGAATTTCTAGGTTAACAGGTAAAGCCGCAGAAGACAACAGAAGATCCAACTGAATGAAGATCAGCTGAAGTCAAACACAGCTGAACAGAGGCCACACAACAGAGAAGTGACAGAAGAAAAACCCAGCCGATCAAGCAGAAGACTCAGCATGTCAAGTCAAGCGATTGACTCAATGATATCCAGAAGCAAGATGATCAAGTTCATCTAAAGATAGCTACAGAAAAATGACCCAGCTCGTGTGACGACTCAACTCAGTGTCAAGACCCAACTCAGCAACAACAACCCAGCTTAGAGTCGCAGACCCAGTTCAATGTCGGAAACCCAGCTCAGTGTCGATGACACAGCTCAGGTCTAAGAGACAACATAGGTTGAAGACACAGCTAAGTTCGAGACACAGCTCAGAGTCAACTAATTCAGTAGAAGTCGAAGACAACTTGAAATAAAGTCTTCTGACAAGAATCGTTGATTAGTCAATAGCTAAGCACCTAGATGTCGAGTCTACGACTGGTCTTCAAGGTAGGTTGAAGTCACAACTTAGGTTGAAGACAAAGCTAAGTTTGAGACACAGCTCAGAGTCAACTAATTCAGCAGAAGTCGAAGACAACTTGAAATAAAGTCTTCTAACAAGAATCATTGATTAGTCAACAGCTAAGCACCTAGATGTAGAGTCTAGGACTGCTCTTCGAGGAGACCTCGATTGAAGACAATACCTAATTAGGGATTCAGAACGGCTCTTTCCAACGGCTAGTTCTAATCTCTGCCTATAAATATAAGTCTTTCTCTAAATTCAGGAAGGAGATGAGATAGAGAGAAGAAGAGAAGAAAGATCAACATTCTGAGAAAGAAGAATTCTATAAGAAATGTCTGAAAGATTCAAAGATAAAATAGCCTGCACTTGTCAAAGTTCACATTCATTCTGGCTACATATGCTCTCTCCCATTAGAATCTAGGCAGATGATCCTTCCTATCTTAAGCCTATTTTGAACGAGTTCATTTAACTCAAAGTTCTTTATTGTAAGAATTTGTTCATAGTTGGAAACCCCAAACCAAACCCCTCTTCACCCAGAAAAGGTCAGGTTCTGTAGTACCCGTAAATCTATAGGTCAGGTTCTTCAGTACCCGTAAACTGAAGGTAGGCTTCAGCTCTGCCCGTAAACAGTCTGGCTACATTTTGATACAGTACGCGTAAACTTGTATCCAGCTCAAGGAATTGAGCTGCAACGCTTGCTGACTGTGCGGAAAGTCAGTGGTATCTTTAGTGAATTACCAATGGTATCTGGTCGTGGATGTAGGAGTCATTCTCTGAACCACGTTAAAAAGTCTTTGTTCTTTACTGCTTTATTCATGTTTTAAGTTGACTCTTTCTTTAGCATATCTCTCTTGTTGCATAAACTGACTAAGAGAAAAGAGAAACACAGTTTTGAAAATTAAGTATAAGATGAACTTTCCAAACCCATCAACTTCCGCACACACATAGCTAACTGTGTTTAACCAGCTGTCTCATAGCTTGGTCGAACAAAGCCAACTCACTCAAAAGAATTTAAATTGGAAATGTTTTTAAATCTTGGTGTATTCACCCCCTCTACACCAAGATATTCGTCTCGAGACCAACAATTGATATCAGAGCAGTGATTCAAAATATCACTGTATCTATGTCAATTCAGCCTCTTCGCTGACAATGGTCACCTGAATTGATCCCTAAATTTTTTTTTCAAAATTCTCTTAGTTGCTTTAAGTCTTTAAGAAATCATGGATCCGGGCGTTTGTCCGAGTTGCAGATTCTACAGGAACTATCTCCATGACTTGGAGGTACGAAGAATGAGATACCAAAGTGTTTTGGAGCACTGGAGAGAGGAATTTCACTCAGCAACAAACAGGATGGACTGTGATGTAATCGTCTCAGGCCACCAAGAGATGAGAAAAATAGAAAGACTGCTCGACGACTTTGAACGTCTCATACTCAGAGTATATGAAGTCATGAGATAACCATCAGAGTCATTACGATATCTGATGAATTTTTGAAGAATGTCCAAGGTGTGGACATTACCAGCATTGTCTCCAAACCCTGAAGAAAAGAAGATTAAAAAATACCAGAAGCAGTGAAGACATAGATGCTCTCTCACCGCAGCAGAATGTTGAATTCCTAAGAAGAAATTCAACCAAACCAAGAAATGCAGCCAGAACTTCAAAGCTCAAGAATCACAGATTAGATGTCTGACAGAAACATCTTTATGAGATGATAAACCAGATAAAGAACCTCCAATCGATCCAATAAGAGACATCACCAGCTGGAAATCAAGAGGGACCTCCAACGCCAAATCAAAGGGGAATGCCTTCAACTGAAAATCAAGACACAGCTGAATCTCCAGCTGAGTTCATTCGGACATCACCACAAGGAGAACCAAGTTCAAATCCAACTCAGAGATAAGCTGTCTTCATCAACACAGCTCCACATCGACTCCAAGCTAGACAAAGCCTTAGTCAAGGCGTGTGAAGGATCAGAGGAAATTCAAGAAAACATATTCTCAGTTGTATACCAGGAATTCGACAACTTCAAGCAACTCCCCTGTGAATCCATTGAGCAAATGGAGCTGAGATTCTCCAACCACGTCATCAAGATCGAGACGATCCGAACTGGCAAATATACGGTTCGAGACAAGAACTTGAAAGTTCTTTCAGCTCTCTCTTCAGAATGGTGTACACAAGGTGGTTCACCAAAGCAGAACTGATCTTGGCAGCATGGAGATAGAAAAATTGTTCTCCATCCTGAAAGCCAACGGTTTTGATCTAGGAATCACAAACGGAGAATTATCCAGCCGGTCATATCAAATGGAGCTAACGACTACAGCAAAGGAGACATCTCTCAAAGATGAGTTAAGTAGAGTAGCTCAATCTGCTCAGACTGAAAAAGTCAGAAAGGAGTTCAAAATCATGAGCAAAGAAGAGTTGCACGAAGAAGTTGCCTTGCTTGTACGAAGTATTAAACAGCTGGAACACAGCAAGGAAAGGTACAAGAACATCGTGAAGGTTCATCACGATAAGCAACTCTACCTAAGGAAAAACCTAGCCGAGTCATCCTCCCAGAGAAAGGATAAAAGGTTCGAAACAAGCAAAATTGATGATGATCAAATCTTCTTCTCCGACTCAGATGAGGATGATCGTCTCGATTAAGATGTCTGGGACATCTTGCGGACTCAGCTATTGAAGAAAATGCTTTACAGCAGAAGCAGCAACCAAGGAGACATGGAGAGAGAAAATGACAGCCCCCGCAAAGGCCTCTGGATACAAGCCAGAAGAGTATAATGACTGCAACTGGCTTTGCAACTTCAAAACGAAGCAGATGCGAGAAATGAAGGAATTGGATAAAATTGCCAAGGAGAAAATTGAATCGCTCAAACCAGAAGAAAAGGAGAAAACAGTGATTCAGACAAGCAAGTAAGAAACAGGGTCAAGCAGAATCAAGTCGTCCTCGTTCAAAGTCTGACATATGGATCCCTGAAGTAATCAGAGACTGGGAACAAACAAAGGAAGACTTTATCAAGGAATTCTACTACTTGGGTCACTACAAAGGCATAGATCCTGACACTGCATTCTCACAGTTCATGCTTGAACTCCATGAGGATGATCCAATGATGGCAAGGTCGTTTGCTCCTGCTGAGAAAATGAGGGAAATTCAAATCTCCACTCCAAAAATCAAGCAGTTAAAGTCGCCCTCCATTACAGGAACAAATCGACCTGACAAGGCCAAAATTATCAGAGAAGTAAACTATTGGGCCGAACAAAGAAAGATCACCAAGTCAAAAAATCAAGCTGAATGGAAGGATATAGAAGAACTCATCTTCAATAGGTACGATCTCAAGATTGATCACCAGATTGAAGAACAAAGGAAGAAGCAGAGCTAAAGACCCAGCCAACTAGGAATTTTTTTTGTAAACATTTTGTAATTAGAAAGTTGTAAAGTATATTCTTATAAATAAAAAGTTCGTTTCCTCCAAATCAACCTAAAGATAATCTCTCTTTGTCCAGGCTCTAAATTTGATTATCTGCTGTGAATGTGTATTTAAACCCCCCCTCCCCGTTTCCTGCTAAGGGGGAAGTAAATTATTTTTTCCAACTTGGGGTTTTGGCATCATCAAAAAGGGGGAAATTATTCGGAAAATAATAAGAGTTTTGATTTGATACTAAAACCCAACTAACCCCAACCGAATAGATGATTGCGCAAAGTCTAAGTATTTTTCCTGCTCGCCTGTTTGAGCTTATAGAGTTTCTAGGTTAACAGGTAAAGCCGCAGAAGACAACAGATGATCCAGCTGAATGAAGATCAGCTGAAGTCAAAAACAGCTGAACAGAGCCCACACAGCAGAGAAGTCACAGAAGAAAAACCCAGCCGATCAAACAGAAGACTCAGCAGGTCAAGTCAAGCGATTGACTCAATGATATCTAGAAGCAAGATGATCAAGTTCATCTGAAGACAGCTGCAGAAAAGACCCAGCTCGTGTGACGACTCAACTCAGTGTCAAGACCCAGCTCAGCAACAGCAACCCAGCTTAGAGTCGCAGACCCAGTTCAATGTCGGAAACCCAGCTCAGTGTCGATGACACAGCTCAGGTTAAAGACACAGCTCAGGTCTAAGACACAGCTCAGGTTGAAGTAACAGCTTAGGTTGAAGACACAACTAAGTTCGAGACACAGCTCAGAGTCAACTAATTCAGCAGAAGTCGAAGACAACTTGAAATAAAGTCTTCTGATAAGAATCATTGATTAGTCAACAGCTAAGCACCTAGATGTCGAGTCTATGACTGCTCTTCGAGGAGACCTTGATTGAAGACAAGACATAAGTAGGGATTCAGAACGGCTCTTTCCAACGGCTAGTTCTAATCTCTACCTATAAATATGAGTCTTCCTCTAAATTCAAGAAGGAGAGGAGATAGAGAGAAGAAAAGAAGAAAGATCAACATTCTAAGAAAGAAGAATTCTATAAGAAATCTCTCTGAAAGATTCAAAGATAAAATATCCTGCACTTGTCAAAGTTCACATTCATTCAGGCTACATATGCTCTCTCCCATTAAAATCTAGGCAGATGATCATTCATATCTTAAGCCTAGTTTGAACGAGTTCATTTAACTCAAAGTTCTTCATTGTAAGAATTCGTTCATAGTTGGAAACCCCAAACCAAACCCCTCTTCACCCAGAAAAGGTCAGGTTCTGTAGTACCCGTAAATCTACAGGTCAGGTTCTTCAGTACCCGTAAACTGAAGGTAGGCTTCAGCTGTGCCCGTTAACAGTCTGGTTACGTTTTGATACAGTACGCGTAAACTTGTATCCAGCTCAAGGAACTGAGCTGCAACGCTTGCTGACTGCGCGGAAAGTCAGTGGTATCCTTAGTGAATTAGCAGTGGTATCTAATCGTGGATGTAGGAGTCATTCTCTGAACCACGTTAAAAAGTCTTTGTTCTTTACTTCTTTATTCATGTTTTAAGTTGACTCTTTCTTTAGCATATCTCTCTTGTTGCATAAACTGACTAAGAGAAAAGAGAAACAAAGTTTTGAAAATTAAGTATAAGACGAACTTTCCAAACCCACCAACTTCCACACACACATAGCTAGCTGTGTTTAACCAGCTGTCTCCTAACTTGATCGAACAAAGCCAGCTCACTCAAAAGAATTTAAATTGGAAAAGTTTTTAAATCTTGGTGTATTCACCCCCTCTCCCTCTACACCATGATATCAGTCTCGGGACGAGCAACAACACTTTTTCCATCTTTTTCACATGTTTACTACAATTGTTAATTTTCTCCGAATAGGATGAACAATTTTTTCAGGCAGCCCCTTTTCCTTCCTTTTTCACTCCAATTGTGGAAAATATTACCATGGGGGATATGTGTGATAATATTTTTCCATGGAAAAAAATATGAGAAAATATAGGATTATAACACTTTTAAGGAAAGAAATACTAATAATAGCACCAATTTTTAAAAAGACAAATAATAGCATTTTTGGACATTTTTGCCCCTAATTCTTTTATTTCAATCTATTTTCATCTTTTTATTTGTTTATACGTATCTTCTTCATTTTTTTCATACATGCCGACCATCTTTCTGCCGCCGCCGTGGATTTTAAAGTCATCGTCACCGGCTCACATGGCCTAGTCGCCGTCGACGTCTCCCTTTTGGCGACCTCCTTTCTTATGTATGAAATCACATATTAAAATTTGTGAATTTATATATTAGAATTCGTGAATTCACAAATTAAAATTCGTGAATTCACAAATTAAAACTCGTGAATTTGTCAATTCTCGAATTAATATTTTAAATTTGAAGAAGATGTAGCGTGAAATCACAAATTAAAATTTGAGAATTCACAAATTTGAATTTGAGAATTCACAAATTTCAATTCGTGAATTCACACATAATGACGGAGAGATGGTGGGATGGAGGGGTAAATATGTCCAGAAGTGCCATTATTTGTATTTTTTAAAAACATGTGCTATTATTAAGATTTTTAATCTTATAAGTGTTATTATACCATTTCTCCCAAAAAATATATTAAAATGGAGAGGGGGTGGGGAGACCATGTGTAATTTACTTTTCCACCCTAGTAATCATATTATAAAAAAAAATGAAAACAATAATATTTTCTTTTGTTTTTTTCATCCCTCATTTTCAAATAATAAATTTACAATCAAATAAACACATCCTAAGAATAAAGAATATGGAGAGGGGGTGGGGAGACCATGTGTAATTTACTTTTCCACACTAATAAACATATGATAAAAAAAATAAAAATAATAATATTTTCTTTTATTTTTTTCATCTCTCATTATCCAATAATAAATTTGCAATCAAATAAGCACATCCTAAGAATAAAGAATTGGAAGTAAATTGTGAGTTTTTGTTGACGAGAGAAAAGTAGAAGGAATTAAAACCGTTACCCAGCATTGAGAATTTTTGCACGTGTTAATTGAGTCGTAGAACAACTCCCCCATTTGGGCCTACTTCCTGAACATATTTCAAAGATACAAACATCGTGCAAACGTAGCTAATTAATTTGTATTATACTAGATAAATCATGTTTACATTACTTTCCCAATTACTAAAAGAAATTGAAAATAATATACTATGGTATATATGAATAACGATGATTAGTTAGCATAATATATACAAAATTAAGTGTTTAATAATCAAGCTATTGTTATAAAAAAAAAATCAAGCTATTATATGCAGACAATTTTAGACACAAATTAATCTATCGGACTCACTATGCTATTATAATCTAATAAGAGTGAATTCATTTTTATTGTAAATTTATCACAAAAAAAGGAGGGATAAATTAATTTTTCCTTTCTAAATTCCTCATTTCCTATAAGAAAGAATTTCACCTTTTCTTATTCCCCATTTTCACTCCAATGATTGATAATCTTATGATCACATCAATACCTCATGATAATATTATCCCACCTTGGAGTGAAAAGGGGAATAAGAAATGGTAAAATTCTTTTTTATGGAGAATGAGGGATGAAAAAGGAGGGATTTAGAGGGGGAAATTTATTTATCCTCATTTTCTTATGATAAATTTACAACCAAAGATAATGCAACTTAAGGGCTCGTTTGGTAGGTATGTTAGGATAAGAGAAGATAGATAATGTCAAGATAAATATAGTGAATAAGGAGTGATTGTTAGTGTATCTTTTTGTTTGGTAGATAAGATATGTAATGTAGATATGATAAATTCGTTGTTTGATACCCTAATTTAAATTCAAGATTAAGTGGAAAATGATAATTCTACCCCTAATTATAATTAATTATTTATTAAAATATAAAATTAATGTCATTACTCTCCCCTCTCATTCCTGGTTCCACCGTCTCTCTCTCTCTCTCTCTTAATCCTCACCTATTTCTCTCTCTTTCTCAATCCACAATCCTCTTCCTCATCTCTCTCTCCTCTCTCCTCTCGTCTTCCACCACCATCCGTCCCCGACCACCATCCACCACCATCCCATTCCTTCCACCACCACCACAAACAAGTTTATAGTCGACCACCACCGCCACAGAAATTCTCCCACCATAATTTATACAATCAACAGTCGTCACCGCCGCTGCCTTCCGCCGTTGAGACCCTTGGCGCCGCCGCTGCTGCCTTCATCTCTCTCTTCTATCTCTCCTCCACCATCTGCAAATATTGGGGATGGGAGAGAGAGAAAGAGAGGGAGGAGAGGGGCAGACAGGGAGAGAGAAAGAGAGGGAGTGATTTTGTACTTCTCTGACCACCACTCTTATATATGTAGCATAGGAGTGACGGCTGCAGCGGTGCCCGGAGAAGCGGTGGTGGTGGTGAAGGAACCGAAGAAGGGTGGTGGTGTTGACGGCGCCGGAGAAGGGGTGGTGGAGGGTGATTTGGGCACTTCCTATCTAATGTGTGTTACTGTTGAATCTATGTAATTTATCTCTCCAAAATGAAGAGTTATATACACCAAAGAGGAATAGCAAAATAACACCGGGCTCAACTTAGTAACGGACTTCCACCGGCCTCAATCTTAGATACCAAACAGATGAATAAGACAAGATAAATAAACAATCTTGGCTTATCCATGCTACCAAACACCCCCTAAATATACTAATGTAAACTAGTATTGTATCCCCAAGTTGCGAGGAGCACCTTTTTTTATAATAAAAAAAGTACTAACTTAATTATTAAAAAAAATTATAATGATGCAATTAATTCGATATTTGTATACTTCAATAACAATGAAATTTTAGATAAAATTTATTGAATTATGTAATATTATAGATTATAATTTCAGATAAATAATTTCCAAAATATCTGTACCCACGAAATTTACCCTAAATATACTAATGTAAAAACTTGCGCATACATATACTCGAACATTTTCTATTAATTTTCTGAGCCCCGTATTCCTTTGATTCTTCTCCCGTTCGTGCCAAGGAAAGCTTTCAGGCAGTCCAATAGCACCGGATTCTTCCTTCACCCCTGAAAGGGATTCGTGAACAACTGCAGCGGAGATTCCACAAAGACTAGCTTACGCTCTACCATATAAAATAAAGGCTTAGCCCTTCGCCCTCCTATCGTATCGGCTCGGCTTCGTCCTAGAAGCTACTGCTTCCGCCTCTCTAGGCATGAGCGATAGCTCATGACTGGTATATGGATCTCTCTATGTAGTGGTCGGCCTTCTAGAAGCTTCGCCAGAAGCGACTAGTCGCTTCCCGAATGCCTCGTTACTTTAGTTTAGTATAGTCTAGTTTGTTTTTGCCGCCAACGTACGCTACTAGGAGAGTAAGCAAGCTAGCTTGCTTGCATTCTAGAAAGGTTCCGTGCCCTTCCTGCCTGCTGAAATTGATGTGAATGATCGTGACAGCTCTTCAAATCCGAATTGTTCCAGAGCAACTAGAAAGAGATTCTTTAACCAGAAAGAATTCGGTACAGATGTAGGATACCTATCCAGAAGTTTTTGTAACTCAATCATAGATGATGGAATCATCAAAGATTTGACCTTTTCGAACTCTGTCTGTAACTCACGTTTTTTATTATTCTTCCAATTTTTTCTTAAGTTTTTATTTATTGTGTTTTAGTATAATTTTGAACTTGTCAGTTAGGATTTATCATATTGAAATAGGGTATATAATTATTTTTTAAATTTTATTTCAGTTTTTTAGTTAATAATTGATTATTATATATGATTGTTTAATTCATAAGAAGTACCGCTCTTAAAGAAAAATACAAACTAGCCACGGTTACTATAATACGTAAAATTTACGAATTCACGAGCTCATGAATTCCTCAATACTCTGCTTTATACATAGAATTCACAAATTCCACAAGCTAGTAAATTGTCCTATTTTGTACATGAAATTCACGAATTGATCACGAGCTGTAGACCCGTAAAATCGCTAATTGTACGTGACTCGTGTATTTCATTAAGGTAGTACATCTACACAGAAAATGGCTAGATTTTTTATATGATTCTAGTTTTTATCTTTACTATTTCAAAATAGCTATTTTCACCCATGACCGCAGTTCATGATTAGGGTATATATTTTTGTAAATTTTAATTTTTAGTAATAAATTTTAGTTATAATTCAATATATTATATAATTTTTATTTTTTGATAAATATTATAAAAATAATAAATTTAATTGCGGTACCCAAGTGGATATGGATCCAAACTAATGTAATCCATATTGTGACTAAGTCTTTATTATTTTGTTTTTGAATTCTTGAAAAGCAAACCCTAAATAGAAAGATACTACTATTAATTATCATCTTGATGATCGTATATCTACACAGAAATATGAGATCTTGAATATGGATAAACATAATTCAATTGCCTAACTATCTTTGACAATTGACATTTCTGCTTTGCATAAATAAATATTTTCAATCCCTTTTACTTTTATATTTTCAATAAGGAACGCATGCAAGACTTTCATAGACATTCACATGAGATGATACATCGTGATCTTTTATCCTATAAATAACATGCTGCACAACCATTGCAATCTACCACATACCATACAAGCAAGAGAGAGAGAGAGAGAGAGAGAGAGAGAGAGAGAGAGAGAGAGAGAGAGAGAGAGAGAGAGATGTCTTCTGAATTTTGCCCAGGTAACAAAAAACTCATGCATGTTGTAATGTCATGAAATTCGTGTTATGAGCTAATGAAAACCATGCAAGGATGACGTAATTGGTAGGGCGGAATGTAAAAGTTAATTGATTATTTTTATGCAGATGTCGGTAAGAGCTCGTGGCCGGAGCTCGTGGGGGTGGCCGGAGATGTGGCGGCGGCTACTATCGAAAAGGAGAACCCATCGGTTAATGCGACTGTAGTGACACCAGACACAATGTGGCTTCCGGCTATATTTTGTGATCGAGTTTTAGTGTTTATCGACGCCAATGGCATAGTTACTAGCGTTCCTAACATTGGTTAATTCATAATTTCTATGTATAATTCATATTTCCTTATTTCCTAATTCCTATATTATCATGTTATGCATACCATGTATCATGTAGTGAAATAAAAAATGCCAATAAGATGCGTTTCCGTAATTTATACAATCTATATTATCCTTATTTTCTTTTTCATTTTACTTCTTTTAGTTGAGGCTTTATTTCTTTTTCTAGCCGCCGTTGAAATGGTCTATTAAAGTAGCTAAACTATTTTCATAAGTATGCAAATCAAGGGAAAGTCCATGTTGGGTCAATCCAAAAAAATCATAATAATTTAAAAGTTCGTATAAAAAATATTTTTGACAATTCAAAACTGGTATTAGAAATTATTGGAAATATCACTTTATGAAGAAACTAAGAAATTAGTATTGACCGGACATTGAGCTCTCATTTTTTTTTATATTGCCAAAATTATATTGTATTTAAATTTACTTTAATATATAAAATCATTTGAAAACAACGACCAAAAACTTTTCAGTTAATTTCAATTTATTATGATTTATTTTGTGGATTAATTTACTATAAGTCAACCTAGCATGCACCTTCCTACAAATCAATTATTGTGCTATCACATCACATGCATATTTCGTTTAGCAAACATATCCCATTTCATAATTCCAATCTTAATTTTATACTATCAAACTTCAAACGACATCTGAAATTTTTAAACAAAAATCAGTAGCGCCTTCACAAATTCACGAAATGCAATCACAATAATCTCAATATATTTCACATCAAGAATCATATATTAAAGCACATCAGTATAATATGTGTATCACTATACATCAAGAACACCCATCTCGTACGAACAATTTTCAGTTTCACTCGACGTGAGGATTAAGCATTTGAGATCGTCTCAGCAGCTTCTGCTCATGAAGATGACTTTGTACACAAGTTTCACTTGGAGTTTTCCAAGGTGCTCTTCTTCAAATTTCATATGGCATTAGACAGTCCATGAAACAGTCATTTCACTTGCTCACCACCCGCCAAACGCTGCTTTTCTTCCTCGACCTGCTCAAGCAATGCTTCCATCTCTGCCTCTGTTAAACTCTCCAACCTTTTCTGTTAAGTTGCACAAAAGCACAAGATTTAGGCTCATGTTACGGAATACAAGAATTTTGATGCGAGATATTAGCAAACAACAATAGAGCAAATAATTTTTTTGGTAGAATCTTCAATTGTCATTCATTTCATCTAGTCCATTCGATTAATTAGATGCCTACAAAAGTTTGATGTATCCATATCTCCAAACAATATACGTTAATCCAAAGATTAGAAGACTTGGATGAAATTTTACTTTGTCGTGATATATATATAATTTCACACATCCTCAAACTTTGCCACTTAGTAGTATTATATGATCAAGAGTTCTCAGACAGATATCTATTCTTTGCGCTTGATATTTCATGTCGTCAAAGAAAAATTTCAATCAATAGGAAGTATTGAACTAGATATTGAAGGAGAGGATGAAATTGACCAGAAAGTAGAGAAGAAATTGTTGGAACGTCAAAGATAAAACGAAAGAATGAAAACTTCACCTCCATGACTTTGTCTTCATAGTCACGTAGCTGTTGTGCATACGTCATTTCCTTGTTTGAAACTCTGAAGATATATGTTGAAATCCACCCTATTGTAAGACCTAAAACCAAAACTAACTGAACGACATTCCCAGCCTGCAAGGGATCAACTCCAACATACTGCATAGATTTCAAGAAGAAAAAATTAATTACATTAATATCAAGCTCTATCTGATGAATTTTATAAAAGCAATTTTATATTTAACCTACTTGTAGCTCATATAAAAAGAATAAGAAGGATACCCGACATCTCACCCTCTCACACACACGATTGAATTAGAGAAAATCAAGATTTACAGGTAGAGCTAGAGACAGCCAGGGTTGGTGAAAACTAATTGAGTTGATAATATCACTGTTCAAGCTTGGAAGTTGGAACTCTTTATTCAAGCTTTAGGAAGTTTTTCAACATGATTTATCATTGATCTCCTATCACTATTTGCTGAAAGATTTATGGTTTTCAAATCAAAATTGTACTCCCTCCGTCCCATTCATAACGTCCTATTTTTCTTTTTCGCCTGTCCCATTTCCAAATAAGGAAATAATTAACTCTTCAAAAGTGGTGGAACCAACTACTTTTCTATCTTTTTACCCTTCTCCTTAATAACCGTGCCCAAAAGAAATGGGACATTATGAATGGGACGGAGGGAGTATCATTTTTCATGGTTCGAGCTAGTTTATTATTTTAAGCCTCATGAGTCGTACCTTTGGCATTCCTATCTTCATGATTACTTTCCAGACTGGGGAGAAATGCTGAAGGCTGATAACGAATTGATAGAAATAAAATTTAAGCAAAGCCTATCTACAAGGTAATCATAGTAGTCATTTTCATTAGTTAGGATTTCGTGTACTTGTACCGTTGAATTATATTTTCTTCTTTCAATACGTCCTTAACTTTATAATACCCCCATATTTACAGTGTGGAATTTTGTTATAACAAGGTGGAGTCGAGTTTTTTCTTTTTCTTCTCTTTTCTTTATGGCAATATTGTACTTTGATTATGTATTGTACATTAGGTAGAGTATGTAGAAAGAGATCTTAAATGAAACAATTTCAGATATAAGCTATGATACCTCCAATCCACTTTTCAAGCCAATGCCAGCAGCCGTGACCCCAACTCCTATTAGTATAACATCCTTTCTCGTATATCCAAAAGGTGTCTGCACTAGGAACAAATAATAAGATTTATCAACCAAAGTGCATCTCTCATGGAAATACAATGCTACATGCTGAAAATAGGAATTGAGGAAAAATATGGACAGAATCTTATAAATAAATAATTTGCATGCATAAAGCTTCGATAGCCTGCAGTAGAACTTCAATTCAGTGTCTAGACATGCCTTTTTAGAATTTGAGGTTTCATCCTTATCACCACCACTGCATCTGGGG
Source organism: Agastache rugosa (assembly GCA_031470985.1). Classification (NCBI taxonomy): domain Eukaryota; kingdom Viridiplantae; phylum Streptophyta; class Magnoliopsida; order Lamiales; family Lamiaceae; genus Agastache; species Agastache rugosa. The sequence continues at coordinate 6,048,642 of CM062603.1, forward strand.
ATTGTAGAAATAAATTTCTTCGACGTTGAGGAAAAAGATCTCTTTAGGCAAGGAGAAAGTCCTTGTGAGAAGTCTTGAGAGCAGATCCTTTCTGTAAATACAGAAGACATTTGAAGTGAAACTGATCAAAGCGGTAAAGATAATGTTGAAACTTGCATGACAATCCATGGAACTATTTTGTCAAATTAAATAGTCATACACACCCGACTTATAAACAAAATAAATTTTATGCTAAGTGTGATGGACATTATTTAACTTCAATTTATGAACCCAACATAACCTTGATTTCTGAGTGTCTCTTTTCTTTCTGTTGAGAGCACATGACCATCAGTTGCCAAAAATATTCATTGGTAAAACTGAAAATTTTCTTTTTTTATTATATGCATTTTTCTCTTATCTAACATTTTCTTAGCAATCTGCTAATCCAAGTTTGCATTTCTACCATTTTACACATGCTTTCAGGCTTTGGTTCTTTCATTCTTTCAGTTTTGTTCTCAAAGAAAGCCGAAACCAAAGAAGCTACTCGTTGAGTGAGTCAAGCTTATCTGATAACCTTCAAACCATCATATAGGACAACGACAACAGCCGTAAACCATCTCTTTTTGTCTAAAGCTTCAAATGCAATCAGAGTCAGTCCATGGAACATGTTTTTCCCCTTTCTCTTTTTACCTGAATTACACACCCTAGCTAGTAAGCATGTTTTTCCATAGAGTTGCAGAATGTTATACAGATACAAGCAAAGAGCACAAAATTGGAGCATTTCCTGCTGCACAACATATTTGTTTCGAGGAAAAACACATTCCGTCGTCCAACTATCCAGCTAATGGACAATTCAAATAATGTTCTACTTGCCTCAATCTTTAAGAATTAGTGGTTCATAATAAATATATCAAATTTCTTAGTGTGGTGATAAAAAAAAAACCTACCTCACCACAACATTACCGATTTTAACTGAAAAATTCCTAGACAGGATCAACCTTTAAAGCTAATGGGAAGAAGAAGAACCAAGTTGAAACTTGAAACAATCAAAAACTAGACCAATGAAATAAAATATTAAGATTACAAAATTTAAGCAATTGTAATACTACCACAAGAAATTCATGAAACCACCATCATATCATCCTCAATAACTAACCAAATAATAAAATAAAAATGAAAAAGCGATTGAAAAAATTAGGCATGAAGTGAACTGACCTTTGAAAAGAAGCGGAGCGGATCTTGTTCTCGGTTCCTGAAATGAACATATTATGCTAATAAAGCCACAACAGAAATCGACCTATTTCTGTAGATTACGCTGTTGCTATGAACAATAAGCCGATGATAAATCGAAAAGGGGAATTCAGAAAATACCTTGCTCGGAGTGAGAGTTGAAGAGGAACATAATTGAGGTAGCTGTGGATGATTTGATGTTAGGGAAAGGAGATGAGCATGAGAGAGAATTGCGGCCATCGGAGAGAGAAAGAGATAAAGGAGGAGGTACTACTGTTATGCAAGTTAGCCGCCATTTCTTCTTCCTTAGATTCTCTCTTTAGATGTCGAGAACAGAAATATCAACGGCTGTAATTTCTGCCAACTAACGGATATTTGATTTTATTTTCAGAATGAAAAAATGGAGTTACGAAGGCCCAAAAAAAATCAAGGCCCATTATAAGTCGGATCTTAAGAATCTGAAATCAAATTGGTAACTACCTCCTCCATTCACGATATTTATGACACAATTTCCTTTTTTGGGTATCCACCATATTTATATCACTTTTCTTTTTTGAAATAATACTCCACACACATTCATTATTTTAAAATTGGTGCCCCACCCTTAGTAACCTATATTTCGTGGACGGAGGGAGTATTTAGTTATATACATGGCTGCGATAGTGGTATACTATTTTGGATTTCATTCATATGTTCAATGGACCAGCTTGGTTATCTAACTTTAGATTCTGTATATCGCTAGATATGTGGTCTTATTTGTGCTCTTTTTGAGTTCATGATTGTGGTGGTTTTGTATCTTTTCAGGTTTTGCCACATTTCTGGGCTACTCCTTATACTTTGAGGTCAGTTTATCTTTTGAGCTTAGTCACTTTTGAGCTACTCCTAGTATTATTCTTGGTTCTTTTTTTTTAGGTTGTAGAGAGCAAAGTCAATTTTGGCTATGTTCTAGTTGTTTTTTGTTTTCGGTCCTTGTTGGAGGCGACGTCACTTTTCGGCATGTTTCATTTTATGACATTGAAAAATTATTTTGGTTTATATACCGGTTGGAGGTCTGTCTAATCTCTCACTCTACTGGGTGTTTAGATTAAAAAAAAATTCACATTTAACAAAATTTTCATAATTTTATTATAAGATGGCTTGTGGCGTCTTAATGACATGTTTGTTATCCAATTAATGAACATACACAACGGTCTTATCCCTACAATTTTACACTTCTCAACAAATATGGTTGCCTCGAGTTATCAAATCTTGACACGTACGGTTATGCTACATTTTTGGATAGATGTTTTATTTGGATAGTGATAAATTGATAATTTAAAAAACACGAATATAATGAATCGGAATTATTTTTACAAGAATCACTAGGATAAGAATTATTTGTACAAAAATTACTTCTTATATATATATATAGGGAGAGGATCAAATAGGAACTCCTATTTATATGAGAACTATGAACCAATCCAAGCCATCCATCCTTTAAGATCTATGGATTTGATTTAATCTCATAACTAATTGGTCAAACCCGTTTTAGTTGGTCAATCCCGCGTCTTTTCACTTAAGTAAGGTTATTATGGTAATTTTCGCTGTTTTCTCCTGTGCAAAAGCGAGATGCACAAAATAGTGTAAAGTGATGCATTAATTAGTGTAAAGTGATGCATCAATATCACATTTCTGATGCATCAATTATTTTTTATCTATGTAGAACAATTAATATTTTTTTACACGGTTTATAAAGAAAAATCACGTTTTATAAAGTGTATACTTGTACAATTAAAACATTATGTATATCACATTCGTATTCATTAATTGATATTTTGAGCACAATTTTTATGATGCATTAATACGATTTACGTAAAGCATTAATATGAAACTTTAAATGCACATAATAGTGAAAGACTAATTACCACAATTAATGCATTACGTATATAATATTTGTGCATTACACTGTCTAAATTTATGCATTTACATTGAGTATTGTTTTTAGACGTAATTATATTTTTATTTTGCATTATATTGTTTAGATGTATGCATTACACTATTCATTTTTTTGTCGGTAGTATCATTTATTTATGCAATATGTATACCGTATTTGCATTCGTACGTATATGATATCACAATTAATTATGCATTACTTATGTCATATTCGTATTTATTACTTGATGTTCTTGTCACAATTTTATGATGCATTAACACGATTTACGGATGCATTAAAACAAAACTGTAGATGCACAAAAGATATATCACCACAATTAATGCATTACGTATATGTTATTTGTGCATTACGTATATGTTATTTGTGCATTATATTGTTTACAAAGTTGATGCACTAGATGGCCTTATAAGACGCATTCGATTTAATTAGTGCTATTCACTACAAATTACTGTACCAACAGCACAATAATCACAATAAACATGATCACAATTACATACATGATGCATTAGGTGCACAAGATATCACAGTTCCATCCTTGAGAATAAAAAAATTAGAAAGGGATATTGAATGAGAAGTTTGTCCTTGTTTGAGAAAAAAAAATCATTTCTTATCAAGCTCTTTTACTAATTTCGTATATTGTATTGATCGTTGCTCAACATTTGCAAAGACGAACCTTTTACGGATCAAAATGCTAGTCAATCTTTGTACACACAAATTCACATAGATTTTATCTGTACTACCAATCGATATATCCATTAATAAGAAATGAGAAGAAAATATCAAATCGTAAATGTGAAGAAGAAGAAAAATCCCTAAGCTTGCACCACCGACGACAAGAGGATGCGGCCAATTCAAGTTTCAATTTTGTCATGTCATTGGCAATTGCTTCACCCATCCAATAATCACGAATTACCCATGCCATGTGAGATGCATATCTTACCAAAAAACATTTAAGAAATCATGATTCGAGGCTATATCTGATGGCGAAAGTGGTGGTGGTAACGGCGGCTGCAGTTCCGATAGTAGTGGTGGCGATAATGGTGGTTGTGATGAAAGACGGTGATGGTGGTGATGGTGAAGAAGAGATGAGAAGAATGGAGATAAGAAGATCTAACGTGAGGGAGAAATATGCTGAAGGATTTTTTTCCCAAAATAGCCCTCCTCTTCTCGTTTATAAATTCATGTCTAATTTTGAGATTTAATCCTAGCCACACATTCTTTGCAAATTAGTGGTCAGGATTAGTTCCTATTTCTCATATAAGGGTTAGTTCTCACCAGATCCACACCATATATATATATATATATATATATATATATATATATTGTGTATGTGTGTAAGTACATTGCACACCAATGAATGAAATGTCGCTCACCTTCCGTGAGAATCTTTCGTGAGCACCGATCACCGTTTGTCTATATTAATAAGCATTATTCTTTTTAATTTTTTTATTGTTTTATATTCTAATACCATAGAAATTAATATTAAAATCATTAAATCTACAAAATACATACACTACAAAAACAACCAAGATTTACCAACGGAATTACTGACGGACTCAAAATCCCTCAGTAAATACCGACGGAAAAAAAGCGGGTCGGCTAAAAAATATTTACCGATGGATTTCTGACGGACGTTTGGCGGGGTAATTCGCGCCGCAAATACTAACGAATTTACCGACGGATTTTCCCTTGTTATAATTACCAACAGAAATATCCGTTGGTAAAGTTCATTATTTATTTAAAAAAATAAAAAATTAAATTTACCAACGGATTTCTATCCGTTAGTAATTGTTTTAATTTATTTTCGATTTAATATTTTTAAGTTATGGATTTAGTAACGGATTTACCAAGGGATTAGTGAGGGAAAATTAGTGACGGATTATGATCCGTCAGTAAGATTGTAAAACAAATTTGTCACTAATCCGTCAGTAAATTTACCGACGAATATAATTTCCATCGGTAAATCCTTTACCTATGAATCGAATCACAAGGGAGCGTTTCCGTCGGTAATTCTGTCGGTAAGTCGTTTACCGACGGATTTCGATGACTTTACCGACGGAATTGTCCATCGGTAAATGGCGAGATTTTTGTAGTGATAAAAATCAAAGTTCTATTTATTCTTTTTTCTCTAACTTCAAAGAAATGGATAATAAGACAAATCGAACTTTGATTTCTATGTATTTTATAGATTTAATAATTACAATATTAATTTCTAAGATATTAAAATGTAAAACAATAAAAAAATTAAAAAGAAATAATGCTAATTGAACGAACGGTGTTCGATGCTCACAAAAAATGCTAATGAAAAGTAAGCATCATATCATTCCTTTTGCACACCGATTGTCTTCTGCATGCACTCAACCCAAACTATTTTCCTAAATATTTCATATATGAATGAAGACGGATGATGTGGACACAATTAGCTATGTCGTAGTTGACCTTTTTCTTTTTTATGTTTTTTGTTTATTCAGGTCAACATATTTTGGTCAAACAATTACTATTCAAATGCTTCATTACATGTTTAAGTTTATTTGCTACGTCTATGACAATTGTGGCTTTTTGGATTGTCCTTTATTGACTACTTGACGATGAACTATTGATTGTTTCATATTGATCGTTAATTTGTTGAATATAATTTTAACTATTAAATACAAGTTAGTGGCCTTCTAATCCTAATAGTTCTGGGAGTTACAATAAAACTAACAAGCATTGTGCATGCACGCACTTACTAGATTCCTCTCCAATATTAATCTATGCTCATTAAAGGGGATGGAATCATCTGTCTTCAATTTGTGTTTCATCCTCCGTCCATTATTAATTTTATTATTTTAAAAATATTTATTTAAAAATAAAATTTTAGTAACATACAATGAACATTAATGAACCCTAAAAATCAATTAAAAATTTAAAATACACAAATTAAATATAAAAAATATATATAAATCATATTCGAATGGATGAACCCTAGTTAATAATTATAAAATTATACCAAAATATTATAAATTAAAATTGAAGAAAAAATAACACAAAATTAATTAAATATAGACTATACGACGTGAATGAGACACCAATCTAGGAACAGATGATCCCAATTCCCAAGTTAACAGAGGCCAACGGCCATGTGTTTTGCATTATCTCAAAAATAATATAAATAAAGGGTCAAAAGTTAAAATAATTATTTCAATAAAGCAAAAATAAATTTTAACCATTAATCTTTAAAAGATAAATACTAACCAAAATTTCTACAAAATTACTATCTTATACCCTTACATTATCATCATACATAACTACGTACTATACATGACAAGTTACATGACTAGCATACACCACACACAAAACAACTCTCTCTCTCTCTAACACACACACACAACACACACACTGCACACACCCACACATTGCACACACACACGCGCACACATATACATATACGCACAGAAACACGTACACACCCGCGCGCACACATACACAAAACACACACACATACACAGAAACACAAACACACTGCACACACACGCACAAATAACACACACACACACACATATGTATGTATTCAAGTTTTCATGTATGGACTCATGTATTCATGTATGTATTTTATGTATGCTATGTATGCATTCATGTATTCATGTATGGATCATGTATTCATGTATGTCATATATAGTATATAGCGCATTTTGGTAAATCGGGTTATTATTTATCTTTTAAAGATTAATGGTTAGAATTTATCTTTGTCTTTTAAAAATGGTTATTTTCCCATATTATCTCATAAATAAATAAATAAAATCATCATTCCTCTTCAAATTCGTCGGTCAGAATCTGCTCACATCACATATTCACATGCATGCCTATCACTCTCCCTATCAAAGTCATAATCATCTTCTCTGTATATCTTCAAATATGAATCCATCGATCTCACACGAAATAATAGCACCAGCAGCCGCTGTGGCCGCCGTTTATTTTTACATATTTATTTTTGACGTGTCAAGTCAGCTCTTCGTTCATCAAAAAAATTTGTAGGGTAAATTCAAAAAACTTTACATCGATTTTGGTATTCAAGTGTAATTACACAAACTTTAAATCGATTTTGTTATTTAACATGAACTTTTAGCATTCATTTTAATTACATTTTTTTTATAATTTTTGCAATCGAAACGACATCATTTTGATTGGAGAAGAGTCACGATGGCGCCGTGTCAGTTTTAATTTGAGACAAAATCACAATCGTTTTAAAATTTTTAAAAATGATAGTTCATCGTATTTTGATAAAAAAATTAGAAGTTCATGTTAAATACCAAAATCGATGCAAAGTTCTATATTTACATCTAAGTAACCCAAAAAAATGATAGAATATTTTGTTCTAATCATCGATATCGATATATTGGGTATATTTGTGAATTATATATAGAAGTATAACATAGTATATATGTTTATTGTTAAAGGATCACATTTGTATCTCACGTGGACTTGGCAAAGATTCTAGTTGATATATATATATATATATATATATATATCCCACTCCCTATATATATATAGGGAGTGGTTCTAGTGAAAAGCCCCCTTAAAGTAAGAAATAGGAATAAATCCCAACCCTTCATCCACAATAGATGGATGGCCATATCTGAACAGGGGCGGATCCGGGTCAAACGGGTCGGACCCGGGTCAACCCATTGACTTTTTTTTTTTTTAAGTTTCGAAATTTTTTTTCGAAATTTTTTTTTCGTTTGTTTTTAATAAAGTGTGGTGCATCTCATTTCATGTTGTGGTGCATCTCATTACACAGTGTGTTGCATCTACACATTGTGATGCATCTCATTATACATGGTGGTGCATCTCATTACACATAGTGTTGCATCTCAAAATGCATTGTGGTGCATCTCATAATACATAGAGGTTTATCTCATACACTATGTGTGTGTGTATAAATATATCAAAATGAGGGAAAATCTTGGAGTGATTTGATATGATGAAATCAAACTACTTTTCAAATCATTGTATTCATACCATATCAATAAGCAAGTGTTTGGGATTTTTTTTTTGGTCTCCGCCTACGGCTCCGATTTTAATTTATAGATAATGATTGTGGCAACATTAATGTTTTTTAGCTCGCTCCGAGGCCTTCGGCTCCCCTCGCTTGACTCTTGAAAAAAATCAAAATAAAAAATAAAAAAAATAGTGAAAAAGAATATTAAAAAATTAAAAAATGGTGCATCCCAATACACTTAGTGGTGCATCTCATTGCACTATTTGGTGCATCTCACCTGACTCTTAAAAAAATCGAAAAAAAAATTTCGAAAGTCAACGGGTTGACCGGCTCCGATTCGTTGACCCGGATCTGACCCGGTTTGACCTGGGTCAGATCTGACCCTCCATCCCTTATAGATCTATGGTGGAGATCTATTCCTATTTCTTAGATTAAGATCCATTCTTATATGATCATTTTCCTATATATATAATATATATATATATATAGGTCGGATGGTCCCACTCCCAGATAAAACCTTTTAAGCGAGTGCAGGCCAATTCACATATTTGCTAAAAGTAATGCATGTGATTGCACAATTAATTGCCTTGCATACTTATTTAACGGAGAATAGTTGAGCTACACTTTGAAGTATGAAAATAGTTTAGCTATTTTAACTTAATGGACCATTTGGACGGCCGCTCGAAAAAGAAATAAAACCTTAACTAAAAGAAGTAAAATGAAAAAAAAAAATGTTAGGAAAAATTATTAGTTAAGTTTTGATCTAGTACTAAAATCTAATTGATCCCATCTAAATTGCTATTTGTCAACCTGATGTATAGTAAAACTTACTCCCTCCGTCCCGTTCAATATGGCCTGTTTTCTTTTTGAGTCGTCCCATTTAATATGGCATGTTTCCTTTTATGGAAAGAATTAGGGCTTACTTTAAATTAAAAAACACTTTATTAGCATTTTATTGACTAAAAAACACTTTATTTACTAAAAAATTACTTTATTAACACTTTATTATACCTAATTTCTTTTTTCTTAGTCTCCGTGCCAAAAAGAACTAGACCATATTGAACGGGACGGATGGAGTAATTGTTAAGGAGCTCGTTTTCAGTTTACAGGTACTCAGCTGAGGGAGAACCACGAGCATCGAATTCTGTCAAGCTGACAATATAGAAGATCAAGAATTCACTAAGACTGAAGAGTCTGCCCACAACATCGGTTTAGCTAAAGTGTAGCGAGTTTGAAGAGTCCGAAAATCGCAACTACAGAAAACCTTCTGCTTGCATGCAGATACCAAAAATGGCAATAAGTTCCAGTGGGGATGGCCTAGTGGTGGAGTGGTTGCCTGTTGACCAATAGGTCAGAGGTTCGAGTACTCGGCCACAAAAAAAATCCTAGGTTGGGGTGTGTGAGTATTAATATTTGTAATGATATTTAAAAAAAAATAAAATGGCAATAAGAACGAAGACTCAATGGGAAGAATTCAACGCTAGAAATAGGTGTGAATTCGAACGACTCTTTCCAACGGCTAGTTGAATTCATCTCCTATAAATAGAGATGCCCTCCTCAATAGAAGTTACGGAAAATTAAGCGATCGAAGCATTCAAGCGAAAGAACTCTCTCTGCAACTCATTTCAGCTGAACACTCGAAACCAGTAGAATTTACCAATGAGTCTGACACTGAATTCTTCGGTTAAATCGGGACCGCAGACGTAAGGGTTTACTGCTTATATTTATCTATTTTTCTTAACTGCTTATATTTATAATATGCTTTTCTTAATTGCTTATTATACAAATTGTCATACAAGCATAAGCATTATTCAGCACGAAATTATTTTTAGCTGAACAGTCATCAATTCAGCATCAGCATCAGCATCAAAGTTTTTTAGCTTGCATTAATCTGACTAATCAGCAAACTGAAACTAAGCTAGTCTTTAAGTTTTAAATAAACGAGTAACTTTCAAACCATCACATTCCACCCGCATCAGTTTAGGTATCAGTCCAGCTGACCAGCTCTCGCAGTCAGTAGGATTCATAACTAAACACTCAGTTTACGAAAATATTTTAAGTTAATCAAAAAGTTTTAACCTGGTGTATTCCCCCGCCCCTGCATACACTAGTGCACTCATTTCGGGACCATCAAAAATAAATGACGGTAGTATATATATAAATATATATAGAATGTATAAATTAAGGAAACACATCTTATTGGCGTTTTTATTTCATTACATGATACATGGCACGCAATACATGATAATATAGGAATAAGGAAAGATGGAAATATGCATTATACATAGAAATTATGAATTAACCAACGGTAGGAACCCTATTAACTATGCCATTGGCGTTGATAAAAACCAGAACTCGATCGCAAAATATAGCCGGAAGGTATACTGTATCTGGTGTCACTACAGTCGCGTCGACCGATGGGTTCTCCCTTTCGATAGTAGCTGCTGCGACATCTCCGGCCACCCCCACGAGCTCTGGCCACGAGCTCTTACCAACACCTGCATAAAAAATAATTAATTAATTAATTTTTACATTCCGCTATTCCAACAAAGCCATCCTTGCATGGTTTTCATTAGCTCATAACACGAATTTTTCATGACAACAACATAAGATTTTTGTTACCTGGGCAAAATTCAGAAGACATGATCTCTCTCTCTCTCTCTCTCTCTCTCTCTTGCTTGTATATTGTATAGTATGTGTGGTTGCTTGGATGGTTGTGCAGCATGTAATTTATAGGACAAAAGATCACGATGTATCTCATGTGAATGTCTATGTGTTCCTTATTGAAAATAGAAAAGTAAAAGGGATTGAAAAATTTTATTCACGCAATGCAGAAATGTCAATGATATTTAGGCAATGAAGTTGAATTATGTTTATCCATTATTCAAAATCTCATATTTCTATCGACTTATATGATCATCAAGATATGGATAATATATTTCTATGTAGGTTTTGCCTTTCAAGAGAATCCAAAAACAAAATAATGAAGACTTGGTCGCATGTATTATATTAGTTTGGATCCTATATCCACTCTTTCCCGCAATTAAATTCATTATTCTAATAAAAATAATTACAAAAAAATTAATATAATATATAATGAATCATAATTAAAATTTATTACTAAAAAATAAAGTTTAATGAGATATATACCCTAATTATGAATTGTGACAACGGGTGAAAATAATCATTTTAATATCGTAAAGATAGAAACTAGACATTCAAATACAAAGGTAAAAACTAACCACTTTTTGTGTAGATGTACTAATATACATTTAATTAATAAAATACACGAGTGACGTACAATTCGCGAATTCACATGTAAGTATGTATATAAGAATTAATATTTCAACTAAAACGGAAAAATTATAATATGATTATATGTGGAACTTTGAGAAATTGTCTAATATTTTATTAAAAAAACATAATAAAAATGATAAATATTACTATAAAAAGAAATAAAATATTATATGCAATTATCAAAATTATTTTTTGGAGTCATTCTTTTTGCGTATGAATGCACGTTACTATACTTATTGCTAGTAACAAATTAAGTTAAAATATTAGAGAATTAATACAATTATTTTAATTATTATTGTACAAAAAACAAGTACTATAGTATATCTATCTATCTAGCTAGCTGATAATTTATATTTTCAACGTCTAAAAAAAAATTAAATCACATAACGAATTTGTTCACAAGCCGGCGAGTCAAATATTTTTTAAGCTCAAGTGTGGCTCATTTAATTAACAAGCTTCTCTAAAATATCTCGAACGAGCTTCTTTGTAGTTGAGCTCATTTACGATCCTAATTCCTACCTAAAATCTATCAGTATTTGAATTGCTTCAAATAGAGGTCTTCAATGGCAGATCGTTGTAGCATACAGAAAAAAAAAAAAAAAAGAGGAAAAAAAAAGAAAACTTTAATATATATAAACTAGTTCACTAGCTATAAAAAAAATATCCATGGCGTTGTTACTACTGTCATCAGACCTAATTCAGCTACGTTCACTTTGCGTTTCTATTTTTTTTTAAGAAACCAGAAACTTTCATATATAACCTCATTCAACACCCCAAAAATGTCATGAAAAGATCTTCACTCGACAAGAAATATTAATTGTAATCTTTTCCTATAAATAACCTACTGCACAACCATCACATAGTACTACAAGCGAGAGAGAGAGAGAGAGAGAGAAGGATGCAGCTGCCCCATTGCTCAGGTAACTAAAATCTCATGAAATTTGTGTTTTTAGCTAATCAAAACCGTATAATAATGATTTAGTTGGTAGATGGTGATGAAAAGAGCGTGTGGCCGGAGCTAGTGGGGATGGACGGAGATATCGCCGCCGCTACTATCGAGAAGGAGAACTCCGACGTTGAAGCATTCATTGTGCCATCACAAGCAAATTACTTTGATGATGAGGTCGAATGTGATCGTGTTATAGTTTTGGTCGATGACAATAACAAAGTTGTTGCAGTTCCGACTATCGGTTGATTAAGCTTGAATAAACTAGCGATCAGATCGGATCGGATCGGATCGGATATAAGGTTTGCATTTACAATATATGCAAACCTATTACGCTATATAGTACGTGATTTCCTAATTCCTATAGTTTAATGTCATGCCTACCACATAATTATCAATAAACTTTCATGTCAATAAAATGCCGAAGAAGAAATGCCATAGTATGCAAATTTAGTTAAAAGTCTTCTTTTTTTTTTGTCCCCTCTTGGTTAAAGTTTTTAATCTTTTCTCATTGTAAAATGGGTTAGTTAGACTTTTAAATCCAAATTATCTCTTTTTTGTTTTCAAAAATAAATCACACTTACGAGATTTACAAACTAGCACCCTATAAAGTGTTTCCTTTCTTTAAATCTAGAATTGAATCCGTCTTTTTTTTTTTTTTTGAACAAACATTACAAGAAATTTTAAAGGCCGCGTGACGGTCGACTTGAACCCGTGACCTTTGGTCTGGGCATTAACCACTCTACCACTAGGCTAACACACGCACACTGAATCCGTTTTTTTAGTATTGGATAGTCGCGATATTGGCAACTTCAAAACTACATGGCATTTGTACCCAAATGAAAATAATGATCTAAAACGTAGATTTTTGGTTGCCAACACGATTATGTTATACATAAAAAAATTGGCTAAAAAACCCATATTTGAAAACAAATTTAATTTTTTGGGTACTAATACGTGTTAATACAGAAAGTGTAGCCTTCAACTAAAAAAAAAGAACAAACTTAAAATTGGTGAATTTAATTTTTAATTCTAATTTGAATCAACTTAAATTGCACCTAAACGTTGCTCGCAAGAGAATGAGATTGATTGTAGTGCGATGAGCTAACCCCAAGTTGTATCACATAAATTCATACTTTTCACAAAATGCAGAAACAATCCTAAACATTCTAAACCAAGTTTTGATAATGAGTTATAATTAAACAGCTTGAATTTAAATTATCACAAATAATAAAGTAAATCAACGAGCAAATATACGAGAAAATAAATGATAAAAAGGTCTAGGATCTTGGGTTTTCTCCTCGGAATATTTACAAACAAGTGATATGCAACACACAATCGATTAATTTACACAACTCTTTTAACTAAGAGACTCAATTCCTAGCTTTCTCATTTGTAAATCGAGTCTTCAATCTCTAGCTCTCGCATTCGAAGATCGAGCCTAAGTTAATTGAGTTACACAAATCAAACGATAATTAAACTATGCGTTTCCGGTCAAGTTTAACTCTAATTCAACCATAAACACGTAACGAATTCATCTCTCGATTGCATTCTCGTCACCAACACAATCAAACAGTGATCAATTGTTCAATCGAATTTACAAACCAATTGAATTAGAAAACGTGCATATGCAATTCACAAGTAATCAAACAATTCCGGGACGAATTTCCTTAATCTTAGAATAAGTAAATTAGTTCATAATGGAAGAAACAATAACATAAGAAAATCTGAAAATAAATAACATAGCAAATTACAAAAGTAAAAAGGAAATTGAATTCTTATAAACTAAAAATACCGATAATCCTTGCTTGAAGTTGAAGTACTAGAATTAAAGTACAATGAGAAGAGTGGAATTTCGTTCTATGCTCTCCTCCTAAAAATACCAAGTCTAGATCTGCAAAAACTGCTTTTCTCCTTTTAAAACCGTGCTAAAATAAGCAGTTAACCGAAATTTTAAAACCCGGCCAGCCGAGGCTAGGAGTCAGCCACGACTAACTGTGACATCTGATTTGGACGACAGCCTTGGCTAGCTGAAACTTCTGCCCAGAATCGCAGCCATGGCTAGCACTCAACCACGATTAAGTTGAACTTTAAACAACTCTTCAATTTCCTAGCGCAAAATGTCCTTTTCGAGCACGAAACCTTCACACACATAAACAAAACCAACTTGCCAAGAACATATACAATTTGAACCAGAAAGAAAGAAAACTTCACCACACCAATGACAAAACGAACTAAAACAAACCGAAAAATAACACAAAATATGACTAAACAACTCCCTCATACTTAGAATTTTGCTTGTCCTCAAGCAAATCAAAGAAATGAAAATATGAATCAAACAAACATACTCTCCAATCAAGAATATACGACTTTCAACTTCCGAAAAAATATCACAATCAAACGATGCCAACTTAGGAAATAATAGAAATCCAACTAAAGTGAGTTGTCTGACAAATACAATTCTCAATCTGATTAGAGATGTGACCATCACTCAATACTCTCTACTTCGTTAGCCGCTTTTATTAGTAAGTCTCTTTATTTCACACAACTTTGGAAAATTAATCAAGGAACATAAGATTGGATCAACGAGACAAGATCATTAGGTATGGCCATCGAATTAAAATTCGAGTCTCCTAATGTGGTTTTCCATACTCATCATTTACGCTTTAATTTCTTAGAAGACAACAAACGAGAGGAGTAGAATCTCAAAATCCAATTTATTCATATCCTCAGTTAAACTCCTTATTTATTTATTTTTGTGTCGATTAGATTAGTATGTATTCACGAGGTTTAATCTTTGAATATTCTCCAAAGTTTCCTCGTGTGGTTTCTCATGATCATTAATCATGCCTTCAAGAGGCAACGAACAAGAGGAGCAGAATCCACACGACATCAATCAACTATGATCTTTACAAATCAAATCACAACGTAAGCAAATTCATCCAACTCTTACAACATAAACAATGGTAACTGAGAGCAAACAAAATACTAGACTAAAAAACACAACAAGCATGCACAAAACACACAAAAACAAAACACAAAAGCTCACACAATCACCGAATTAATCAATGAACAAATAGAAATATTCAAATTCTCTCCCCCTCACACTTAGAACAAGCAATGTCCTCATTGCATCACAAAATTAGAGAAGAAAAGAAAGAAACTTCACTGGTGCTTGTGAAAAACCCGGCAACGGTTGGAGCTACTTCGACAAAATGACACCAAAAACCTACAAGAAAAAACAAAGAAAGATACCCAAAACACAAACACTACCATACAAAAATTAAAAACGATACACACAAAAAGATAAAACAATATATACATACTCGACAGTAGTGAGAACGCACTACTGATCCGATTGGTGTGGTGGTGGAGATGGTGTGTGAGCATGTATACTAGCATCCCATTGTGCCTCAATTGAAAAGGAAAGAAATAAATCTCCCCTGATGATGACAGAAGACTCGACAACGGTACGAGCTTCATGACAAGACAACACTTAAAACCTGCAAGAAAAAAAAAGTACCCAACACACTACATATTAAAAAAAACATATGTAGGTTGCCTCCCACGCAGTGCTAGCTTTTAAGTCGCCAGCCCGACTGAAGGGAATGTTATCCAAATTTAAACTCAAGCTTGAGCTATTCCATCACTTTGATTAGCTCATCTTCATCTTCCACACTTGCCGATCCTAGGGTCGATGGTATCGAACTCGTTCCATTTTCACTTGTGAAGCTCTCCTCCGTACTTAATTTAACAGTGGGGGTTGAATTCACCTCTCTTTCATCGAAGTTATCTCCCTGCAATAAGACCTTAGTAAAGAAAGCATTAGAAGCAATAATATAATAACAATGTTCAACAGTTGAAGCAGGGGGCATAGAAATATTATCAACTTTATCGTCATTTCGTATGTTGGTTGTGGCCATGACAGGCTCTTCCAACAACTCTATGTGCTCTTCCCCCAAGTTCGCCAAAAATTCCTGTACAATTTCATTCTCGTCCAACAGATCCATCATTTCAATGTACGAGCAATGTTCATGCATGGGAGCAGGGGATTGCAACTGATCATGGCTAGCCAAAAAGAAATCGGTTGCATCCTCGATTCTAGGCTCCATTAACTCATTCTCCTCTTCCCGTTGAACTATTTCTCTAACATCCTCAGTCAACTGTGCAATTTGAGAATCGAGACGGTGTGCAGCCTCAGCTCTCTGTTGGCGTTCTGGCGCTGCTTCCACACTTTGACAAATGAAAGCATAATGCCCACATTCCCCACAGATCACACAAGTTTCAGTTGTCACTACAAGTTGTCGCTGCACTTTATCTCTTTTCAACATGCGAACCTCGTGCGTCAATGCTGCTATATGCTTCATTACATCGAAATCAAAAGTTTCCTCTATTGCAGGGTAAGCGTAATCCCACATGTTGCATTGATACAATATCATTTCTTTATATTGAAATACGTAGTTGTTTGGCATGTATCACTCGAACATACCTCCCCCAAATTTATTAATCACTGCGCAAACAAAAACAAAAACTATCAAGCGCACTCGGGAGAGAAAAAGAAACCAAAAACAATATATACAAAATCACAAAAGAAACACAACAAAAATCACAAGCACACAAAAACAAGCAAAAACACAAAAATAAATGTCTAAAGCCTTCCCCGGCAACGGCGCCAAAATTTTGAATCAACTTACAGTGCACCTAAAAGTTGCTCGCAAGAGAACGAGATCGATTGTAGTGCGATGAGCAAACCCAAGTCGTATCACAGGGAAGGCTTAGCAAGGCAAATAAATTCATGCTTTTCACAAAATGCAGAAACAATCCTAAACATTCTAAACCAAATTTTGATAATGAGTTCTAACTAAACAGCTTGAATTTAAATTATCACTAATAATAAAGTAAATCAACGAGCAAATATACGAGAAAACAAATGATAAAAAGGTCTAGGATCTTGGGTTTTCTCGTCAGAATAAAACTAAGAAAATTGATTTTGAGATCTCTAATTTAGATACTTTCAAAAACATTCCATATAACTAAAGTCTTACATTTAGATCTCATATGGATGCAAATCGTCATTGAATATCTACTTAAAAATTTTAGCACTTCATATGAATCTTATATTCTATTTAGACCAAATGAAATCTAGACCTCATATAAATGCAAATAGTTTCGCTTGTATAATGTTTAAATCTCATTCGAATTTTGCATTCGAAATCCACTGCACTATACCCATAGTGAATCATTTACTAACCTTCACAAGCCATTCAAGATGAGTTCAAGTACTCCCAATTCGACTCCTAACTCTAACAAGAAATGCAAGTTCATGGCCAAAGTTCATGTAATAGGGGCCCAATTTTCCCTTTCATCAAACAAGTTTTTTAGCCAATTATTGTTTACAAGACTGTGCTTAGCTAAAAAATCTGCCCACCTCATCTCAATTCTGTAATACTGAGACTGTTATAAATCGTTGAGTAGAAATTTGCTTTACAACTTCGATAGTCCGCAACCCCTTTGAACTTTGCTGGCAATTTATAGGCAAATGTGCCACAAACAAAGTCGATGTATAGTGTTGGGAAAAACTTCCTTTGCGGCATTTCTAATGCTTTCACATTGATCTGTGAGCATTGCAGTAGGATGAACACCGTCCATTACTTGCAACCAATTTTGGAAAAACCATTTGAAGGATTCAGATTGTTCGTGATTCAACAACACATACCCCAATAACATGGATTGATGATGCTGATTAATTTCAACCAGTCGCCAATGGCATCTTATATTTGTTCACAAGATAAGTCGTATCAAAGCTGATAACATCATGAAAATGTTTATGCAACTCTACTACGAGGATGAACCCACATTACATTACGCAGACGCCCTTCGTCGTCGACATCCATAATATAGAAAAAATTCCTATCTTGTGATTGCATCCTCAAGAACAGTTGGTGTACGGCTTCAGCATCTCCTTCTCCGAGTCTCAACCTCCTTCTCTTATCAATAATTCAATATAGTTCCTACACGATTTTCCAATAGCCTTTTCAAGTGCAAAGACAACTATCAATTTCCAGACATGTACATAGCCAATTGCGGCTGTAGATCATGATCACACACGTCACCATCCAATTACCATTCTCCTTTAAAACTGAATTAACACGTGCAGGACATTCGATTTGTGTCGTACGGTACTTAGCTTTAGATTTTCTCCCTTACGAGCATGCAATAACAAAATATTTGGACGACGTATTACGAATAGAAGCAGCAAATCCTAGTATCTTTGCATAATCGTGGTAAGCTGCAAATAGGAATAATTTTGTCTCGTACTCCATTCCCGGAGTAGGATAGAGACAACCATCGCCGGTCGCATCTTGTTCTCCTGTACCATTGCCTTCTCCCGTACCACCAGTAGCATGATCTCCACCAGTATAGCATCTCCATCAGTGGAATGATCTCCACCACCAGTAGCGTCTCCATCAGTGGCATGATCTCCACCAGTAGCATCTCCGCCATTAGTATCTCCACCAGTGGCATGATATCCATCAGTAGCATCTCTACCAGTAGCATGTTCTTCGTTATTATCCTCATTCTCCTCATCGTTTTGGTCGGATAAATTATGATCAAAACCGAACAAATCATCATA
The DNA here is from genome assembly GCA_031470985.1 of Agastache rugosa. Taxonomy (NCBI): domain Eukaryota; kingdom Viridiplantae; phylum Streptophyta; class Magnoliopsida; order Lamiales; family Lamiaceae; genus Agastache; species Agastache rugosa. Next base: position 6,067,639 of record CM062603.1, read on the forward strand.
AAAAGAGTCCAAGTCCATACCATCGGCCATAGAAATGATATGAACTAATGAAAGTATATTTTTCTGAAGTGAGATCACGTTATAAATTGATTTTAGAATGATAGGTATACATCTGTTAGTTTTATATATGATGAAGCAGCAAATCAATTAATTTTCATATCTTCATTGGGATTCTTTTCTTTGGTTAGTTCATGCAATTACATTGTAATATTTCCTTCATTATTTTTGTGATTAGCATTTGGGATTGTTTTCCTAACTTAGGATTTGCACTAGACTAGAATGTTCTCCATGCCTTCATTTCTTAGTAAATACCGACTGCGGCGAATGTTGATGAATTAAGGAAATCATTATGCGACATATTATGTTTTCTCCGGTCTGTGTGACTGGGGATGGGGTGCCGGGCGCCCGAGGGCAGGGAGCCATGGCGCGCCAGGTGTGCTACGGGGAGCCGTGGGGCTCCGAGGAGCTGTGACGCGTCGGGCGTGCCAGGGGCCGTGGGCGGGGAGCCATGGGGCGGCGAGCGCCACGGCTCATAGCGGGCGAAGAGTCGTGAGTCGTGGGGCGCCGGGTGCCGGTGGGTGATGAGCCGTAAGGTTTATTTGCAAATATTAGTTCATGGTGTGAAGAGTTGCAGGAGAAATATGGTAAATTAATTCATGGTGTGAAATATTTCATGGCGTCGGCGGGTGGTGAACAGCCGTGAGTGTGTGTGTGTATTAATAAAAAAATTAAAAAAGGAAGATTTAGATTATAAGCTAACCTGAATTATGGAATAGATTGAGTATTTGAAATTGGAAAGTCAAATATACTCATAATTCTTATCCAAAATAACACGAGGGTAATATGGTATAGACATATTTTTAATTATTATAATAAATTAAATAAATATTAAAAGAAATGTAATATTACCAAATTTAACCCTGTTTGGCTTAGCCATTATGGCTCAAACTCATGACCCTAATTTTAATTAGGTTTTATTGATTATATAGGAATAATTTAGCTTAATATTTGTTATCATATTCTTAGGTATCAATATACCATCCAAGAGCAGGTATGGATGATCACACAAATCTATGTAGCATGAAATATGTATTTAATCTTAAATATTCAATATTATTTAATATTATTTAACTCATAAGAAAACAAATTCAAGTTTAATCACATAAACAAGCTTTGTAAATATATATTTAATTTTAAATATTCAATATTATTTCTATAATGATTAGCAAAATTAAATTTGGGAGTTAATCGAATTGAATTAAGTCGAGTACTATCAAGCTCTAAAAACTTATATTCTACTTTAATCACATAAATGAGCTTTCTAAATATAATATTTAAATTTGGAATAATAGTCGTAAAGTACACGAAAGTTGGACCATTTTTTATTTCACATGCAACTTTTAAGTCGTGTCACAAAAAAATTATAGAATTTAGCATGCAACACCATTTTTACCAAAAATTAAAGAAAAATGAAGAGGGAAGATGTTCGATCCATACGGATCCATGTGTTGTTTGTGGATGAAAATGTGAATTATGTTACAATTCACCTGATTTTTTGTGAATTCGTGATTAGTAATTAAAAATGGGGTAAATCATGAGATATATAATCTTGTGTCTGTGATTCTTAACATTTCTTCTCTCTGAAATTCACACAATTTAACATATATTTAATTCGTAAATTAATATACAATGAAACACAAATTCACGAATTTAATTTCTAGAATTCACAAATTCAAGAATACCCACACCGTCGGTCGTGAATTCATGAAATTTTCGTAAAATAAAATGGAGGGGTAGTAATTTAAGAATAGCTAGTATTTATCTTTTTTTTTATTCCAACTACGTACATTTTATCTTTACTATTTCAAAGTGGCTAAAATAACTTTTGCCTTATTATTAATTAATGTATAGAAAAACAAGTAAGTTAGTAGTATACCTGTTTTATATACAAAAATAAGTCGTGTATATTTTAGAGATATTTAGTGATTTTAGCCATTTGAACATTGTAAAAATAAATTATAGCACCCCATTTTAAAAAAATAAATTCTGGCACTTTTCAAATTTTTTGGACTTATTTGCCCTTAATTCTTATTTTCTTAATTATCATTTTTTTATTAATTTTTTTTTACGGATTCACACATTTTATTATGTCAATTCACACATTTATTTTACGAATTCATGAATTCACACATTTATTAGTGAATTCACACATTTTGTTGTGAATGCAAACTTTTTTTTAACGGATTCACACATATCATTATGTGAATTCACACATTTAATTTACGAATTCATAAATTCACACATTTTATTATGTGAATTTACATATTTAATTTCAAGAATTCACGAATTCACACATTTTATTACGTGAATTCATACATTTTGTTATGAATTCAAACATTTTATTACGAATTCACACATTTTATTATGTGAACTCACACATTTTTTTCCTATTATATTTAGTAATAAGAAATAATTATTTTGTTTTTGGAAAATGAAAAATGAAAAATCTGGAAAATTAGAGAGAAAGGCAAAAAAGTCAAAAATGCTAGAATTTATCTTTTAAATGTTGGGTACTAGAATTTATTTTTGTGATCTTGAAAAGACTATTCTTAAAATTCACCCTATATTTTATCTATAAATTATTAACTAGCTAATTAATAATTTATATTTTCAAGCTAAATCACATAACGAAGAACATATTAGCTTGTTCACGAGCTTACAAGTCATTAGCGTCAAGCTCAAGTATGACTCGTTTAGCGCTTTTCTAAACTATCTCGAATGGGCGTTTATCGGGCGTGCTCAATCTAAATCTATCAATATTTGCGTGTTGCATCAATAGAGGTTTTCAATGGTGTAGCATCAATACATGTATATACAAGTATGACTCGTTTAGCGCTTTTCTAAACTATCTCGATCGAATGGGCGTAAATTACTTTTTAATCGACTTTGGAATAAATACATGTATATATAAATTTTAAACGGGATTTGTAGATATTATATTTTATAATTTTTAATCTTTTGTTATTTATATTATGAATTATTAATGTTTAATTTGGTAATACTCGGCTTTATAATGGGTATTACTAGCTCTATGGGTTTGAGATGAGAACAAGTTGTAAAACTATTTTGCTTTTAATCAGCTTTAGGACAAGTATAAGTATATACATTTTAAAAGGGTTTCGTAGATTGTATTATTTTTAAATTTATATTTGAATTTAAATTTTTAATTTTTAATTTGTTATATATTTGTGCTATATATTATAAATGGTTGCTTTGTAATATTCAAGTTTATACGAGAATAAGTTGTAACAGGTACGTGTATGTAAAAATGGATTCGAGTAATTAACGAGTTTACTATATGGGTTTGGACCATAAACGAGTAGTTTGAGACGAGAACAAGTACCAAGTCACTTTTTAATAGGCTTTGGGATAAGTACGAGTAGATAATTTTTTCATACAATTATCGAGTATTTTAATTCGAGTTTGGTATGATGACGAGTAGTGAAATCATTTTTTAATCAGGTTTGAAAAGGGTACGAGTATTTAAATTTTAAATAGATCCGAGTGACTGAATAGTGAAATAATTTTTTAATCAGGTTTGGGAAGGGTACGAGTATTTAAATTTTAAATAGATCCGAGTGACTGAATCCTAGCTTCACATTTTTTTTACTTGAAAGACATGTTTGAACTTGGTGTGTTTTAAATAGATAATTATGAAAAAAATATTTAGATAGAGTTTAGCCTAAATACATGTACATAATTTCACGTACATTGAGTATTATTTTAGGCATATGTTAGTTTGATTTCTTTTCGTTTCTTGCAGATGAAAAGAAGTTGGGATAAATTGAATAAACCCCCTCTTTTCACTATTTAATTATGTCTTAATACTCATATATGGCCATTTTTCATAAAATTACAAGTTATATATCCCTAGTTCATAAAGTAGAAGTTTTATAGTCATTTTGGGGTTAAAAGACATAAATACCCTCGTTAATGCGAGAAAGTTGGTGATGTTGACCTTTTGTTATTAATAAATAAGATATATTATAATATAAACTTTATCTCTCTCCAAAAACAAAAAATTGATGCTCTCTTCTCTCTCTCTTCTATATTTACTGAACTTTTCTTTCTTTTCAACGTAAAAAATATGTAGCACCCACACACACACACACACACACACACACACACATATATATAGATATATATAGATCGGCACGGGCAGATCAAAAAGCATGAGAATTGAAGAGGAATGTGCAGCGCCCGCACACTAGCGGATTAAAAACATTTCTAAATATCGTTAAACTCATCTGCAAATATGAGAATTGAAGAGAATTTAAGGTAAAAAAAAAGGACACAAACATAAATGAAGGTACTTTAATTCAATTTCTTGTAAGAGAGTTGTTGGAGCTTCATTGAATATGACTACCAACATAAACTCGCTCAATTTAACAACTAAAATCTCTCTTTCTATCCAAGAAATATTCACTCATGCACAAATGAAAAATACAAAATCTGTGTTCTTGTTTGTACCCCAAATATTCACGCAAAGTAGAAGAAAATAGAAGCCAAAGCTCCATCGTAGCGCGTTCTTGATTCTTAATTTACTAAGGTACGTAGACAATCTCTTTCGTAAAAAAAATCTGGGTTGTTCTTCGCGACTCGATGGTGAACTCGATCGTTAACTCGATCAAGTTCTTAGCTACACGATCGAGCTGGCTTGATAAATGCATGAGACTCGATGGCAAACTCGATTGTTATCTTGATCGAGCTCTTAGCTATATGATCGAGCTGACATGACAAATGCATGATTTTTTTAAAAATAATTCTCTGAAATGAATATTTATCACATGTTAATGAACACATGTAAGATGAGACATTGTAATTCGTAATTTTGCATGATTTATACATGAAATGATTTTTATATAAATTCGAATTTCAATGAATTTAGGATTTTAGGGTTTAATGGATATGCAAATACGTGACAAATGTATGATTGAGGTCTTTGAATAGGTTTTTATAGTTAAATTGACAAAGGGTCTGCCGACTACACGATGGTGAGCTCGATCGAGTAGCCCATCGAGCTCATCATCGAGTGAGACATATGGCGAGGCTCGACGATGGACACTCGATGGTGAGCTCGATCGAGTAGTCCATCGAGCTTATCATCGAGTGAGACATATGGCGAGGCTCGACGATGGACACTCGATGGTGAGCTCGATCGAGTAGCCCATCGAGCTCATCATCGAGTGAGACATATGGCGAGGCTCGACGATGGACACTCGATGGTGAGCTCGATCGAGTGAGCCAACGATTCACAATTATACAATCTAAATGAACTTAATCTTTCACTTTAGCATTAATACGTAATTTATGACTGATGGTACCCTTATTATCATAAAAAATCTCAAGATAATGACATTTCCTTATTTGTTCATCACTACTCGATGTGAGCTCGATCGAGTGACCCATCGAGTTGTGATGAACATGATTGTTTTTTTAAAATTATTGTGACTATAAACCATGTTATATGTTATTTATGTCAATTAAAATGTATTTGGCAACTATGTAACACCATTGATAATAAATACTATCGATATTATAACTTTGGTATCGACGCTCGTAACATCATTTGATTTTCAAGATTGTATTTATTCATACTATCATTTTTGTTCGAGATGTGAGATACATCATCATTGAATGATTCACAAATATAAACAATCTATATGAACTTAATCTTTTTACTTTTCAATAATTTTAGCATTAATACGTAATTTAAGACTGATAGTACCCTTATTATCATAATAAATCTCAAGATAATGACATTAAATCCTTGTTTGTTCATCACTACTCGATGGTGAGCTCGATCGAGTGACCCATCGAGTTGACCATCGAGTGGTGATGAACATGATTGTTTTTTTTTAATTATTGTGACTATAAATCATGTTATATATTATTTATGTCAATTAAAATATATTTGGCAACTATGTAACACTATTGGTAAAAAATAATATCGATATTACAACTTTGATGTCGACGCTCGTAACATACTTTGATTTTCAAGATTGTATTTATTCATACTATCATTTTTGTTCGAGATGTGAGATACATCATTATTGAATGATTCACAATTAAACAATCTATATGAACTTAATCTTTTTACTTTTCAATAACTTTAGCATTAATACGTAATTTAAAACTGATAGTACCCTTATTATCATAACAAATCTCAAGATAATGATATTAAATCCTTGTCTGTTCATCGCTACTCGATGGTGAGCTCGATCGAGTGACCCATCGAGTTGACCATCGAGTGGTGATGAACATGATTGTTTTTTTTAATTATTGTGACTATACACCATGTTATATGTTATTAATGTCAATTAAAATGTATTTGGCAACTATGTAACACTATTGATAAAAAATACTATCGATATTACAACTTTGGTGTCGACGATCGTAACATACTTTGATTTTCAAGATTGTATTTATTCATACTATCATTTTTGTTCGAGATGTGAGATACATCATCATTGAATGATTCACAATTAAATAATCTATATGAAATTAATCTTTTTACTTTTCAATAACTTTAGCATTAATACGTAATTTAAAACTGATAGTACCCTTATTATCATAACAAATCTCAAGATAATGATATTAAATCCTTGTCTGTTCATCACTACTCGATGGTGAGCTCGATCGAGTGACCCATCGAGTTGACCATCGAGTGGTGATGAACATGATTGTTTTTTTTTAATTATTGTGACTATAAACCATGTTATATGTTATTTATGGCAATTAAAATATATTTGGCAACTATGTAACACTATTGATAATAAAACACTATCGATATTACAACTTAGGTATCGACGCTCGTAATATCCTTTGATTTTCAAGATTGTATTTATTCATACTATCATTTTTGGTTTGAGATGTGAGATTCATCATCATTGAATGATTCACAATTAAATAATCTATATGAGCTTAATCTTTTTACTTTTCAATAACTTTAGCATTAATACGTAATTTAAGACTGATAGTACCCTTATTATCATAATAAATCTCAAGATAATGATATTAAATCCTTGTTTGTTCATCACTACTCGATGGTGAGCTCGATCGAGTGACCCATCGAGTGGTGATGAACATGATTGTTTTTTTTTTAATTATTGTGACTATAAACCATGTTATATGTTATTTATGTCAATTAAAATGTATTTGGCAACTATGTAACACTATTGATAATAAAACACTATCGATATTACAACTTAGGTATCGACGCTCGTAATATCCTTTGATTTTCAAGATTGTAGTTATTCATACTATCATTTTTGTTCGAGATGTGAGATACATCATCATTGAATGATTCACAATTAAACAATCTATATGAACTTAATCTTTTTACTTTTCAATAACTTTAGCATTAATACGTAATTTAAGACTGATAGTACCCTTATTACCATAACAAATCTCAAGATATATGATATTAAATCCTTGTATGTTCATCACTACTCGATGGTGAGCTCGATCGAGTGACCCATCGAGTTGACCATCGAGTGGTGATGAACATGATTGTTTTTTTTTAATTATTGTGACTATAAACCATGTTATATGTTATTTATGTCAATTAAAATGTATTTGGCAACGATGTAACACTATTGATAATAAAACACTATCGATATTACAACTTTGGTATCGACGCTCGTAATATCCTTTGATTTTCAAGATTGTATTTATTCATACTATCATTTTTGTTCGAGATATGAGATACATCATCATTGAATGATTCACACTTAAACAATCTATATAAACTTAATCTTTTTATTTTTCAATAATTTTAGCATTAATACGTAATTTAAGATTGATGATACCCTTATTATCATAACAAATCTCAAGATAATGACATTAAATCCTTGTTTGTTCATCACCATTCGATGGTGAGCTCGATCGACTGACCCATCAAATACTGTGACTCGTATATATAGATTGAGGCCACGAGTAACATTAATCATGGTCGGTCTCTTCCACTCATAATTAGCCTGCAATATAAAAAATACAAAGATTTAGCACAACTGCACAAAACATAATTAAAAAGGAACACAAAATATACAACCTGTTAACTACTCGATGGTGGCCTCGATCGAGTCCTCGATCGTGTCCACCATCGAGTGGACACCCCCACACTACCACCATCAAACTACTCGATGGTGACTTTGATCGGAGACTCGATTGAGGCCACCATCGAGTGGACACACAACCACTGCTGACATCTAGTACTCGTTGGTGGCCACACGATGGCGAACTCGGTCAATCATCTTCCTCGCTACAATCGAGTAACTATTGTGTGCCTCATTTCTACTATATTGTGTATAATGTGAAATCTACATCAATAGAATAAATTTTAAAACACCAAGAAAATACAATGTGAAACCAACATCAATAGAATAACCCATGCATATATATCATGTATAATCATCATCAACAAGAAGAATATACATGAAAATAACAACAAAAAAATTCGAATTTGGGAGGTTAGGGCTCATACCGGCGACCGTGATATTTCTTGTTGATGCGGTACTTCCTCCTCGGCGACAGCGCTTGAAGCACGATCAGACTCGGTTTCGATGTCGTCGGAACTCATTTCGTATCACCGGATGTGAATTTTTGACTGTGTAATCGGTCGAGTGGAGAGGGAGGCCGAAGAGAGAGGCGAGAAGAGAGAGAGAGAGAGAAGTGGGGACCAATTTTTTGTCCTTTTTTCAAAGTAGCAGATGAAAGTGGATTTGGTGGGGTAGGTGGGGCAACTTGAATTTGAGTTAATGAACAAAAAAACTCATTGACCATTGTTTTTAAAAAGTGGTGGACCAATAAAGGGTATTTATGTCTTTTAACTCCAAAATGGCCATAAAACTTATACTTTATGAACTAGGGCTATATAACTTATATTTTTATGAAAAATGGCTATATAAACTCAGCACTCTTTAATTATTTTCATTTATATGTAATGTAACACTTCTTTTAATTATCCTTCGTCGTACTATTATTTTAAATAAATTATTTAATTGAATTTTTAAATAATACTCATAAATTATAATATTAAGTGATCCCGTCGAATTTCGACGGGTTTCACACTAGCACTTATACAAACTAGTTCACTATAAAAATATCCATTTATATATGGAGTTGTTACTGTGATGATCCGGATCATCAGCCCTAATTCAGCTACATTCACTTGGCATTTCTATTTCATTAGAAACATGAAACTTTCATACGTAACCTCATTCAACACCCCAAAATTTTTATGAAAAGATCTTCACACGACAAGAAATATTGTAATCTTTTCCTATAAATAACCATCACATACTACAAGCAAGCTGATCCTAGAGAGAGAGAGAGAGAGAATGATGCCGCCTGATTGCTCAGGTAACTAAAAATCTCATTTCATTTGTGTTAATCAAAACCATATAATGATGATTTAGTTGGTAGAGTAGAACGTGATTAAGTTGTTGAGTTTTAGTAGATGGTGATGAAAAGAACAAGTGGCCGGAGCTGGTGGGGATGGACGGAGATATCACCGTAACTACTATTGAGAAGGAGAACCCCGACGTTGACGCATATATCGTGCCACCACAAGCAAATTACACTCGTGTTCGTGTTTTGGTGGACATCAATAACAAAGTTGTTGCTGTTCCAACTATCGGTTGATTAAGCTCGAATAAACTCGCGATCATATCATATATAAATGAAAACCTATTTACATGCTGTATAGTACGTACTTTCCTAATTCTTATAGGGTTGATTAGGTTCATGTCATCCCAACCACTTAACATGTAGTAATAAAATTTCATTCAATAAAATGACTACATGACAATTGTACCCAAATAAAAATAATGTTCTACAATGTAGATTTCTGGTTGCCAACACGATTATGTTATACCTAAAAAATTGGCTAAAAGCCTATATGTTAATGCAGAAAGTGTAGCCTTTACCTAAAAAGAGAACATACTTGGGGCGTAAAAATGTGATTAACGCAATAATCTGCAAACTATATCACGATCAACGATTCTAGGTGATTGTCATCTGAAAAAAGTACTACTGCATCTAAATGGCTCAAATAGTCAACATTAGGCATAAGATACAAATTTGGAGAGATTTTTTTTTTCCCTCCAAGTCGTATCACAAAGCATGCATACAGCTGAATATAAAATCCAAGTTAAAAATTGAAGAATGCTATTAAAGAAGTGTCGACATCTAATAATAAGCTTGGAAATCTACCTCTAAACACAAAACTTAATAGCTTAGCATAAGCCCTCCAGAAGAGAGAAACAAGAAAACTTGGAGGTTGGATTCTACTCTGCTTAAATGCGATTATGAACTTTTCACAAGGTATCCCATAACAATACCTAGCAACCCAATAATGATAACCAGAGTGATGGATACTCCTCCCCTTTTCTTGCCCTTCAACAGATCCTATACAGAAAAACATCATGGGAGTTATTAGCCTCCTATCTAGAGAGAGAGAGAGAGGGGGGGTGGGGGGGGGGGGTAGGGGGAGAGTAGGAAATAATGCAGTAAAATTATGCAGTTATCAGCCTCAACCGAATCAAAATAAGAGAAGTAAGGTCGAGTTTGCATGTTTTTGCAAATCTGAAGGGAAAGAAATGGCCATCATGTCTAGAAAGTCAACAAACTTTTCATCATGAGCTACCTTCAACAATTTCATGAGGTAAATACTTGGAGATTCAATAATACATGTCACCACTTAACAAAGCAAAAATAGATAAAAGAGACCAAGTGACAGGTACAATTCTCTGAAACATGAGGTCAACCAAAGTATGCCTTATAATATGTATCATACAATTGCAAGAGTTTGAATTACTCACCATTTCCTGACGAAGTTTGTTCCCCTGTTGAACTGCAGCAGATTTTTCCTCGGTCAATTTTGCAATGAGAGATTTTGCCTGAGATTTAAAATAATTAAAAATATATCTGGTGTTATAGATTCAGCGTATATGTCTTCTTTCTCTATAGTGTATCTAGGTATGCTACCGAAAGCAAAAAAGATGACATGATGTTCCAGACAAACAGAAGATGAAGTGCCATAAGTGGTAAAAGGTTAAATGGAACTACGAAAACAAAAATGCCAGCTATATTGATAGTTGATACGAACATCACTGCTGTTATCCATTGTGTTGTTGCAAGGTGAAAAGCCCTCATCTGCTTCCTCCGCAACTGGAGATGGCGGTTGGCGTGGTGCCACATACACCACCTTCAACTTGCATTCTTCAACCTTCCCTTGATCCTTATTAAACTACAAAAAGAAGACATCATTCTAATTACACATAATCTTCAGTGAAAAATCTATCACAATCTAGATTAGTCAAAACAAGATAATCTCACTGATTCACTAAATGTGAAGTTCATGATCAACATAATTATAACTTCAACCATGCCCCGATAAACATGTACAATAACTTAGCCAAAACCTTTCAAGTGTCCTGTCATTTTCCTCTCATAATGTTGATTTTGGAATTATTTAATTAATAAAGGTACATCAATTTTACTTACTCCTAATTCTTATCATAAATAAGAATTAACTTGCAGCATACTCAACAATGATTCTTCTACAATATCTTTCAGCACATAAACAAAATATTCACTTCTGTCAGTTGAAGGCAGAAACATATGATGCTCATCTTGCCTTTTATCAATCATTAAGGTGCATACAAATAATGGGATCAGAACTTTAAATCTTATGAAAAATTGATGCTTTTAGATGCAACAGCAGAAGCAGAAGCAGTATCACACTGTCAGCACAAATACTTTAAAATACAAGTTTGAGTAATTTTATTTCGTTCATTTCAAAAGGCAATTGGCTGTGCTCTCTGACATGTATTTCTAATCAAAATTTGCATCATCTACAATAGTTTAGCAGTTACACTAAACTGGACATTTTGACAACTCTTTGTAAGTTTCAGCTACACGAAAAATATATTAGATGAGCATTTAATTAGAGAGTAACCATTTCTGCAGTAATGTCTTTTGGAGTTGCACCAGCGGGCGCAATTACACTCTGAAGCAAAAATTTATCCTTGCACACCATTTCTGTAGGAGCGTCCTTTTGTGCTTGCATTGTAACTACGAAAAGAGAGAGATATCAGAATTCGAAAATGCAACCCCTTGATTAATGCACTCACATAACATATGTTTTACATGGCATTTAGAACAGAAAAAATTTACTCAGACGATATTCAGCTTCAACAGAGTATTAGAATACTGAATTAAAAAAGTAAGCATACTCCAGTTTCTTCTTTGTACAAAATGCAAGCTACCTAACATACTTTCAAATTTCCAAATCGCTCTTCATGATTTTCACAATAACACCCTTGATCTTCATGCTCTCAAACTAAATGTTCAGTAAATCAACATTTTGTCCAGATTAAAGTCATGTTGCTATTCCCAACATAAAGTCAACCAAACTCGTGTGGACTCTGCGGAGATTAATCCTCTCATATAACTAGTCGAGGAATTTTTATTACACCTTAAATTTGAGAATGAGATTGTCCAAAACTCCATAAGCAAAAGATATAAATTTATCAGAATAAATAGAAAATTCCATCCACTGATCAACCTGCATTATTGACTAATTTATTCGACTCTTCAAGAAGCAACATTAATTTCGCACATTAATTTCAAGCACAATAGCAGGAAATCAGACTAGACAAAAGATAGAAAATATTTCCCGTTTGGCTAAATTCATTTACATCCAAACAGAAAAATTTCTGCAAAATTCAGCAATGCAATTACCAACAATATCGCAGGTGGAACGGGGCAAAACGATCCCAGTGTTTGGCCGAACACAATATTTCTTCGGATTCGTGGTCTTAATCTGAAAGAACAAAGTAATCGAAATTAATACAACAAAATAAAATAAATTCCACAAAAAATCGAGAAATTGGAAACCAGAAATTTCAGATGAAGCGATAACTTTACCTTAAAAGCAACATGATTTTCAGTCTTATTCGACACTTGCAGAGAACAAGATATCTGCTTCTTCAACTCGACTAATCAATCCATAAAAGAAAGGAGAAATCATCAAAAACAAAAAAACAAAAAAACAAAAAACAAAAAATAGAGTGCAGAATGAGATGAACGGAGAACAGCAAACTGACATGGAAATTTCATTTCCACCGGATCGACGTTGAGAAGTTCTCCGGTACTCATTTTCTCTGTTTCGAAAAGTGAAGTGACGAAAAATAAAAATGGAGTGACGTGAAATGAACAGAAGGTAATAGTAAGCTAAAATTCCTGCTAAAAAAATTCAAAAATTCTAATTTAGGGCGATGAATACAAAAAATTTGGAGGTGATCCGAAATTTACTGAGAGTGAGGTTGAGGAGGGAAATGAGAGTGGTAGTTGTTGCCTTTGAATCATTAACATTAATTTCTCTCTCTAAATAAATAATAAATAAATAAATTCAAACTTTTTAGAGATATGGTCTCAATTGTCCTAATTCGATTTCGCTCTAACTCGAAACTTAATTTTATTTTATTTTTTGAAATGGGGAAGGGGGAGTGGTAGAGCTTGAACCCGAAATCTTTCTGTTCACACATAAGATCTATTACAGTTTGAATGTTTCCGAAGAGACAACCTGTCGATATTTTAATTTTTGAACTCAAGATCTCGAACCGGTAACTAGATCATTGGTCGACCAGTTAATTCATTTCGAATAAAACTGAACGATCAGTAAATATTTAATTTTATATGTGATACATATTAAAATATATAAATATTTGAATAATGTATATTAACTTGTTAAGAACTAGATCGTTTTAGTCCTCAAACATATTTTTCGATCGATCAAATAAAAATTAAAATAAATACATTTTGGTGATCAATTCAATTGATCTCGCGGGAACAATATTCTAATCCTCCGTCCCACTTGAAATGACCTATTTTTTTCGGATGGGGTATTTTGAAGAAGGGTACTTAAAGGATAAAGAGATAGTAAGTGGTGGAGTCGCACATTTTTTTGTGAGAAAAAGTGATTTCCTTTTATGGAACAAGTCATTTCAAATGAGACAGTCGAAAAAGAAAAACAAACTATTTCAAATGAGATGGGGGAGAAGTTGTCTATAATATTGTATTATATTATTAAAATATTCTCATGTAAAAGGTAAGTGTACTACATGTACTGATATAAAATTCCCGTAAAATCCGCAACAAATAATTTAAAAATTATATTGTGTAGGGTGTTACAATCATAACCTCAAAAATAATTGTCCTCGAAATTAATCATATTAGGCTTCCTATAAGTTGGACAGAAGAAATTAATAATATTTCTAAGTTCATACTAATAAAGTTTCTTTTCCGAAAAGGCTTTATAATGGCTTATTAAAGCCTTGGTCCCACACTCTTAAACATTCTATGCACATTGTTTTCTTTAAAAGGTAAATAAATTACGGAAGAGTACAAGAAGCTCAAATAGTACATAGAATAACACGAATTAGAGCACTGGGCAACTTAGATGATAGAAGGGAATCATCTAATGGGATCCATAAACCAATTATGAGAAGAATGGCAAAAATTACTGGTAAACACGTCGCATTTATCCATCTCCACATGCAAATGATAATACCATAACCGTTTTAATAATGTCAGGACATTCATATTTAAAACTTCTCTCATTTCTAGCTTTAATTTCCAAATCTTCCAGCAAACACATTGTCAAATGATGTCGAACATCAACTTTGAAACCTTGTTCATCCCTATATATGCTGACGAACTCATAAAAGTGATCCGGAATTGAAGATGAAGAAGATAGACATGAAAGAGGGAGAAGATGATATCCATAAATTAAATTTTTTATTTTCTTTTACAAGACAAAAAGACGTACTAGTATGTAGTACTATCTCCGTCCCATTATTCTTGTCTCATTTCTTTTGGGCACGGGTATTAAGGAGAAGTGTGTTTAAAAGGTAAAATGATAGAAAGTGGTGGAGCCCATACCTTTTTGTGAGAGAAGCATATTTCCTTTTACGGAAACAAGACAAGAATAACGGGACAACCCAAAAAGGAATACAAGACAAGAATAATGGGACGGATGTAGTATGATGTAATGCGGTTCATTTAAGTGTCAAAATTTATCAACATCATTGGAGTCTGTCATGTCAATTTTTTTGTGACTGGAAGATATTTGGAGTGTTTAATGTGTTTTTTACAGGTTTTAATTGCAACGATTCAAAAGTTATATCAAAATCTCAAATTTAATTAGTCAAAAAAGATGCACTATTTTGCAATTAACCCATTTTATAAAGACAAAAAAAATTGTATGGCCAACCACACGGTGCAGTTGGCTGTAATTAGTGCATAATTAGGGGGATTAATGAGTAATTAAGATTTATTAATCTTAGTTATGATTTTTTAACTAGATTTTCTTAAAGTTCCTGCCAACTATTTTGCCGCAAGTTGTTTGGGGACGGAAGGAGTATTATTTTCAGTTATAGTATATTATTCAAATTAAGATTTATTAATTCCAATTAGGATTTATCAAGTTTCAATTAAAATTAATTAAAAATAAAAATATGCTAAGGTCCACTGTACATGAAAACTCCTCTTTTATAAATGGTTTTCTCATATTGACGAAGATTAAGAAAATTTAGTGAAATTACAAAGAGTGATCATGACAAACTTATTAATAGACATTAATTTCCCAACATTTCTAAATTTCCGAATGTAATAATTGATTTATGATATTTTATTCATCTCTTCAGCTCTTCCATATGTTGTGCAAGTCCTTTTAAAACCTGTAAAAAAAGAAACATGCATCAAGCAAGAAAAAAAATTAAATAATATATTTAATGATAAGAATTAATAACTTGCTTCCGCAAGGAAATAAGTGTTTTTTTTTTAGAAGAGTAAATAAGTTTATTGATTCTGCTCACTCACCAACTTGGTATCTTCCAATGCAATTTCCAGCTTCCTTATTTTCTGCGGAAAAAAAAAGAATGTTTTTTCAGTTAATTTCATCTGGATTTCCATTGAATAATGCAGGAATAATATCAAAAACAAAAACAAAACAAAAAAAAAACCTACTTCTTTTGCATCTTCAATCACTGGCTCAATAGCTTGGAGTTTCTGTAAGAGAGGTTTATCCAAATATTTCCTCGAATCTTCATATCCAACATTCTCCTGCATTTACTCGTGTTTGTATAAATGAAGATTGGTAAATGGGAATTTATTAACTAAAAGAGAACAAAAAAACCTAAAACCCATCTGCTCAATAATAGCCCAACGAATCGCCCGAGCCTCATTAAAACCTTTCCGGCGAAAACCCGAAGGAAAAAACACCGGTTAAGGAAAAAGAGTACTCGGTCTAAGAATATAAATGAAGATTATATTGGTGATAAAACCGTCAACGAGGAAAAGTGAAACAAAAGAGATCTTTAGATGAACTCGGTTCAGATGCTTTGTCCGAATATTTTCTACCTCTCACTATGAAATTCATTGTTATGATTTAATGAACACAAATTAACATTTAAAACTAAAAATTAAAGTTTAAAAATTTATATACCCTAATTGTGGAATAATCATTTATTACCTAAAAATGAAAATTAAATGCTAGAAAATAATTCTAAATCCTAGATGGATATAACAGTCCTAATTTAAATTAAACTTTAACACAAGTTGAAATCGAAGAGAAAGTGTATTAATTTTGAAAAATTAATAGTGGGATAGAGGATCTCAAGTCAGATGAAAAAAAATGCTAGTCTCATTATTTCCCAGTTTTGCATGCATATCAGTTTTAGTTCCGCAACCAAGATTAATCTGTAGATGCAAGGACAATTTAGCACTACGAAACAAATAGTTCGATGACAAAAACTTGTGTACAACCAACCACCCCGTGCCGTTGGCCATAATTAGGGGTAATCATGGGATTATGGGGTAATCAAAGAGGATTAGGAAGTAATTAGAGGTACTTAATCCCAAATAAAATTAGTTATAATCTCAATTGTGGTTTATTAATCCCAGTTATAGAATTTATTAAGCCTCAATTAGAGTCAACTAAATGTGAATTAAGTAAAAAAATAGTATGGACCGCACCACTGCATATAGTGTGGTCCACCATATCAAAGACCATCTCTTGTTCGACTAAGAGCATCAGCTAGATTTTGTAGCTAAGATAGCAAATGGAAAAAAATCATTATGGATGAAGAAAAATCAAGATGTTAAAAGTCTGTTTTTTGTGTTAGAATTTCCAAGAAATGTACCAGATTTGAGGTGAGCCATTGTATAAGCCTAACTCCATATATAATTGAATAACAAGATAGCATGCAGCATCAAACAATAACTACAGAAAGCCTTACATTATTGCAACCAAACAAGGCATCACTCTTTTTGCCCAAACACTTGCTCTGATCATCACCTTCATCCCCATCCTCAGTATAAAGCATTGCCTAGCAGAGAGAGAGAAAGTAGTAAGCGATCTAAGCCACAATATTACACGAAAAATGCATCCATGTGAAGCTCGTCTCAGCATCATCGAGCAAGCTTTACATGGACTAACAACAACCAACATAGATACATCATTGAGGAAGAAGAACCTCGAGCTTCTCTGTGATTTGAGGATCATTCCAAGGTCCTTTGTCGCTAAACAAACAGCCACCACCCTCACAACACGCGCACTCACCACCCAAGAAACTCGGGAGATTACTATTCATCAATGAACAAACATATGTAGTATGTTTTAAACACTGAAACCATAGTAGTAAGGTAAGGTGGTTACCTTGGATCAATAGCTTCAATAAGGCTGCTTTTGTAGTCAGATCCCAACACCTACAAATAATTGTGATAATTTAGGTGCACATATATAAAAAAGTAGAGAAATAACTAGCACAAAATATGTGCATGCTTACTCTGATCTTAGCCAAGGTGCGGGCATCAAGAAACGCCTTGAGTACTCTCCAAAGTACACGAAATCCTGAACCGGCATTTATTATGAAAAGAAGATGCAGTGTCTGCATGCAACACACATCAATGGAACATAATTTTGTTTAAATTAACAAAATTAAAAGAAATGTCTAAAACAAAAAAACTAACTGTAAAGTCTACCTCAGGATAATAGCTGCTATCAATTTTTTGGATTTCCATAAACAGATATCTAGCAGGCTTTGAAAAATGGTTCATTCCCTGCCAAACAAACTTGTATATATGACTGAATGAATAATATTGAATATACCAATAAGATATAAAGGAAAAAAAATTCATGGATAACTACAAATAATTGAGCACATATGTATAATGCTTCAAGAAATTCCTATTATTTTTTAGAAAATTCTATATAAAATTTACTTCAGCAAAAGAAAAACCTAGATTGTAACTGTAGACTGAAACAAATTTTCAAGAAACTTGTCTAGTTTAGTTACATAGAGAATTTGATTTATTAAGATTCATTCTACATATATTTCTATTTTGTGTAAATTAAAAGCACCAGATATTATCATACATTATACAAGGTAGATATGATTAGGGGCCGAATAGCCTGTAAAACACTGAACTTTCACAAAATTCTGATTTTGCACACTAGTTTAAGATTTTGCCTATAAAATACCCAACTTTCGATTTCTTCTGATTTTGCAACCATGACCAATTTCCCCCAAATTTGATGCTGACATGGCTGCCGGAAAATCATACGTGGCCAAAACAGATAACATACAAAATTCTGAAAAAATATTTTTGCCTGTAAAATACCCAACTTCCGATTTCTTCTGATTTTGCAACCATGATCGATTTTCCCCAACTTTTGATTTCTTCTGTATTTGTCTGTTGACGCTAGCAAACTAGATTAATAGTGGGAAGTTGGCAAAGTTTTTTCTATCGTCTTTCAAGCTTTCAATCAAAAATATAAAGATGATCAATCTTTTCTCTTTCAATCTTGTTCAAATCTTTAAAATGCTATACTTATAATACCATTGAAATACCTAATATAAGCCTAATAATTCCTACAGAGCACTATATCTCTATTTATAGTCCAAATTAATCTAAATTGGGATAGAGTTAAGAAGAACGAATTGGTCTTAATTTGGCATGGCTGAATGAGAGGGAAGAGTAGAAATAAATTTGTTACCACATCCTTGACATCCAAGATAGTTATGGTTGAAGCTATGTGTTTCTTTTCAGCAAGCGAGCACGCAGGATATCTCCAGTTCAGAGTCTTCTCTTGTTCACATACGTGATGCTTCACGAATCTCTCAATCGTAGTTACTCGAAGAAACATGTCAAGATCCACCATTCCAATCCTCTCAATATAAACAGGCCTCCCATATCTGTCAACTCCATGATATCCATGAGGATAACATTTTTTCACTTCTTGAAATTCTTCAAACTTGAATTCCTGCATCGAGCAATCAGTGAATATATTCAGCTCTAGATATTCAACAGATAAACACAGCTAAAAAAAAAAAGCAAGTCAATTCAGGTCCCTCCAAAGTTATGCAAATGAAATGTGAGTAATTCTTAGCAAAATCTATCACATTGGTTTTTAACAACTAATGCATCTTTATGGTAGGATGTCAAATTCTATATAGTGAGCTATGTCAAACAATATCCAATATTATAGGTCTGAAATATCAATTTGTTAGCTATATTCTTTCTAAACTATACTTATGCTAACTTTGCAGTATAGTAGTTTTATGAAACCATAAATAAATTTGGTGCAGATAGATAAACAAACTTGTTTGCACATTGTTCAAAGTGCAAACTTTTGTCTTGAGGCTTAATATATTAATTAGAAGCAACCTTCTATGAAACAAAATGATGCATGCATACACAAAGTTCCCAAATTAACCACAAATTTGACTTCACATTTTTGTAAAATACTAGTAGAGTGGTACGTGCCATTCACGTAATATTAATATATTTTAATAATATATATATATATGTCAAAAATAAAATAATCATATAATAATAGATACTAATAATAAAATACTAAAATAAGGGTATAATAAACAAATAAATCAAATCTTGTAAACAAGATACTTTTATAATAGGTATAGATTTAATTACCATACATATCCAAGGTTAAGAAAATTAATATCTATATATATACCTGTAAGATTTTGTCAACGCGCATTTCCTCTCGCCACTTAACGTACTGTATAAACATGTCTTTAGCTTTCACCAGATCATAATCTCTCATTCTAAGAAATCTGCAGCATAATAAATACACCAACACAAACACAAAATCAAAAACATACAAAATTAAAAGGCTAGGACAAAAATTAATGAATGAATATATAGCTTATATATAGATATAGGGAAATGATCATATAGGAACTCATCTTTATATGAGTTCGTATGAACCATACATTTTTATTACATCGGTTAATGCACGAATTGCATTATTTAATGCACAAACATATATTAATAAAAGAAATTGAACCATTGATCTTTTTTATGCATTGTCGAGATTTAATAGGGGTATTAAATTATTGCAGGTTGTGTATTAAAAATGTGTTAAATATTTGTGCATTAAGTTATTGCAGGTTGTGCATTAAAAATGTGTTAAATATTTGTGCATTAAGTTACTGCAATTTGTCATTATACTTGTCATGTTTGTGCATTAAAGTACTGCATTTTGTGCATTTCCGAAGTGATAAAAATGCATGGTTGTTACGGACTCATATAAGAATGAGTTTCTACTAGATCCACACCCTATATATATATATATAGAGAGAGAGAGATAGATAGGGGTTGGTTCACATATAAAATATTTTTACCGTAAAAAATAATAATAATGCATTTAATGTACTAAAATAATGTATTTTATGTATTATTACAATACACTGTCATAATAATGAATTTTTTATTTACTACAATGCATTGTTACGATAAGACATTCTATGTTCAATTATAATGTAATAGTCAACGACAACCGTAGATCTACAAAGATCAATGGTCCATATCGCTTATTATTTCTTATGAGAAAAGACTTTTACATATGATCTCTTCCCGATATATATATATATATATAGGGATTGGTTCATATAGAAACTATTCCTACTGTGGGAATTAGGAACCAATCTGAACCATTGATCTTTGTATGATCTATAGTTGTCATTATTCGAAGCATGAATATATATAGATTTAAGCATGATTTTATATAAGCATTATTGTTTATGCAAAAAAGCATGAATCTTATTAAGCATGGCTATATATTGATTTAAGCATGAATGTATATAGATTTAAGCATGTTCTCAAGTTCTCACGGGAGGAGTAATTTCTACAATAACTCATCCCTATATATATATATATATATGGTGCGCATCTGGTAAGAACTCATTCTTATATGAGTCCGTATGAACCATGCATTTTTATGACTTCGAAAATGCACAAAATGCAGTACTTTAATGCACAAACATAGCAAAACAATTTTTTTTCCGTCTCCGCCTTCGTCTCCGATTTTAATTTATAGATAATGATTGTGGCAACATTAATGTCCTTTAGCTCGCTCCGAGGCCTTCGCCTCCCCTCGCTCGACTCTTAAATCAAACATATGTTTATGCATTAAAATAATGCAATTTGTGCATTAACTTGTGTGTTAAAAATGCATGGTTCCTACGGACTCATATAAAGATGAGTTCCTATATGATCCTCTCCATATATATATATATATATATATATATATATATATATATATATATATATAGGGGTTGGTTCACGTACAAAATATTTTTCCCGTAAAAAATAATAATAATGCATTTTATGTATTAAAATAATGTATTTTATGTCTTATTACAATGCACTGTTATAATAATGCATTTTTAATTTATTACAATACATTGTTACGATAATGCATTTCATGTTTAATTATAATGCACCGGTCAATGACAACCGTAGATCTACAAAGATCAATGGTTATATTTGATCTCTTCTATGCATAATGATCACACATAAAAATATACCTTTAAAACGACATATAATTAAAGGGAAAATTGAAATACTATTTAACCTCAAAAGAGTGTGATAATCCAAATGCTTCTCCGACAAGTGACCCTCAAGAAAAAGCAATTCACGAAAGGCATCAACTTTTTTTTCATCTTTAGGATTATGAGTTCCTTCGAGAAGCAATTTCTGACTGTGGTTCCTCCACCTATACTTGAGTGGATGTGAGAGAATTTTCATGAGGCCGCCGCGGCGGCGGCAGCGTTGGTCTTTTACGGGTGGCTGTAGCTGCCAGTAAGTTTCGATCGGAGGGTGAGAGGCTTTACGTTCTGTTCTACTACTGCTGCTGCGATTTGGAGACTGGATAAACACCTCTTTCAGAAATTCCTTTGGTTTCTGCATGTGTACCTACTGTATATATATACCATCATCAAGATCAATCATAAGCATTCAATCATGGCGGTAAAATCCGAAAAGAAAAAATCTCATGAGTTGATATATATATATATATATTCTGATAAACCGTTAAGTAAGCAAAGGCAAACTCATTGAATTGGGGAAGAAGAGAGAGAAATATATATACCTTGATCAAACCAAATGTGGAATGGGGTAGCAGTATAGTTTAGAGAGAGAGAGAGAGAGAGAGAGAGAGAGAGAATTGGCGAGATGGAAAGGTGTTGGAGTGGGTATCAATTGGTGGCTTGTGGCTTTTGAGTTTGCTTTAATGGGGATGCAAAATGCAAAATGCAAATGCAATGCGAATGTTTGAATGCCAAGAAACCCCGCCAAATTAAATAAGGCTTTGTCTTGTGAATCCAAATAAAAGGGCTTCTCTCTTTTTTATGACGTGATACTCTGTCACCAATTTGTGTATCATGCCTCGTGTTTCATTATTAATATTAGTATTTTAAAAGTATTTATTTAAAAATAAAATTTTGGAAATATATAATGAATCTTAATTAATATTTATTACAAAAAATTAGAATTTAAAAAATTATATACCCTAATTTTGCAATAATGAACCCTAATAATCAATTAAAAATTTAAAAAGTACAAATTAAATATAAAAAATATATGTAAATCCTATTTGGAAGGATAAACCCTAGTTAATAGTTGTAAAATTATACTACAACATGAAGAAAATAAAAAATTTAAAAAAAACTAAAATAGAGTATTAATTATGGGACACGAGTGAGACACCAATCCTGAAACAGATGATCCCAAATGCTTTTCGTTATCCTTTTGGAATTAGCCACCTATTTGAATCGCGTAAACTAACTAGATGGATCATATGATCTTTTCTTTTTTGGACTGTAGATGGATCGATAAGATCTTTTTTCTATTTTTCTTTGGATTGTTTTGTCGACTACAGTGTGTAGATTAATGTCTGAAAAATTGATAAATTCTTTAAAATAATTGTCTTTGATCCTGACATGGTCCAGTTAAATTTCAAAACAACGCCATTCTCTCCAATATAGATCGTGGATGTCATGTGTCACTTCGGTTGCCAGTTATGTTTCTTCGTGCCGGAAAGTGTGATGAGAATAAAATTGATACAACCTTTATTATTTGGCTTAAATAAGTGTATCAACTCAAATAAATCCCCCCTTCAACATCTAAATTTACAATAAACAATAGAAAAAAATTTATTATCCTAGCATACAAGCTAGCTTATAATTAAAGTTATCAAAAGTAATTATAGAGGTCCAAGAATAATCAAGCTTAAATAGCCCGACCAAGATTTGGCCCAAAAAGGCCTAAACTTTTCGGGATAAATCAGCCCACCTACACTTTTATTTTTCGATCGATATGCATAAAATCATTTTGAAATGAAAATTGGTTAATTGTTAGGAGTACTAAACTATTTTTCTTGTATCATATCAGATAAGATACTAAATCTACAATTTGTATCATCGATGATTCCAATTAATCAGACAATCAAAACTTTTTTGAACGGTCAACCAAACAAACCAAACTCTTTCCTCAAATCGAATTGAACATCGAACTTTTTCAGTTTGATTTTTTATTAACCGAAATTTTACAATGTATTCCAAATCTTTTATTCAAAATCTATTCTGAAAAACTGTAAAAAATCATCAAAAAAAATATGAAACATATCAAGTACCACAATGAGTATGACATGAATTAATTTAAAATTACATTTAGAATTTTGGAGAATAATAAAGTAATAGGATGCGTTTAATTTGATAGTAAGGAAAAAGGAGGAAAAATAATATTTTCTCTCTTTAAATCTCTTAGTTCTTATCCTTCTTTTTCAATAGATTAGAATTTCACCCTTTCTTATTCATTCTTTTCACTCCAAGGAGGGAAAATATTATCATAAGGTATTTGGTGTGATAATATTTTCCTTCCTTGGAGTGAAAAGAAGGAATAAGAAAGCGTGAAATTTTAATCTATAGAAAAGGAAGGATAAGAAATGAGAGATTTAAAGGGAGAAATTTTTCTTTTCCCTCCTTTTTCCTTACCATCAAAGTAAATGCACCATTAAACATTAAAATTATGTCAACATTAAAATTTTGATCCGTTTAGTTTCAACCGAAATATTTTAATAATAAATCGGAAAGATTCAAAGAAATTTTGATTTCTACCAAAAAAAACATAATTAAAATGTACTCCATCCGTCCCGCAATAAGTGACCACATTCTTTTCAGCACGGGTATTAAGGAGATTGGTATTTAAAGGGTAAAACGATAGAAAGTGGGGGACCCCACAACTTTTTATGAGAGAAGCATATATTATAAGAAAAATGGCCAGTTATCCCGGGACTGAGGTCTGAGGGAGTAAAAAGGCTAACAGCCAAATTGAACCGACCAAAATTCAATACTTCCTTTAGATTCCGGCTTGATTTTGCTCATCCCTAACTATAAACATCTATATTTTTAAAGGGCCAAAATTCTCTTATTCATTTCCACCAATTTTCTAAAAATCATTAGTCTTAGGGGGTGTTTACTTTGAGTGATAGGATAGATAGATAAAAATAGTATAGGTTAATCCATCGTTTACTTTGATGGATTGATTACTTTTGAACTTGTTTGATCATCTAATCCTTCATATAGTCAATCATATGTTTTATCAATCTATCCTATCACGCAAAGTAAATGCCCCCTTAGTGTATTAGAGCATAGAAGAGAATATTCTAGATGCTGAGTTGGCAAGTTTGTTAGAGGCCATTAATAAGTTAACAAAGCTCATGAAGAGAGCGTGATTGTAAACTGTATAAATAGAGATCGAAGATAATGGAAGGATACTTTCTGCATATCTCATTATATCTAACATGGTATCGAGCTTGCAGTTTTCTCTCGATCTTCATGCTTCTCTGCTGCAAATCTTCATAATTTTTTAGAGTTCTTTGTTGGGTATGAAAGTGATAATAGTGTTGCTGCACTTGACATACTATACATGAATAGATAGATGCATGAATGATGAATCTTTTGACCGTCATAAATTGCAAATTACTTCTCAACATCCCCTCTTAATTTGCAATCTTGAGCATATCACGGGACTTCTCAAATTTCTCCACAGGAACTGCCTTGGTAAGGAAATCTGCAAGTTGTTTCTTTGTTCCAACAAACTCCAAACTGATTTCTCCTTTGCTCACCATATCTCGGATGAAATGATGACGCAACTCAATATGCTTTGATCTTGAATGGAACACCGGATTTTTTGTCATAGCTATCGTCGATATATTGTCGCAATAGATTGTGTTGGGAAAATTAATAGAGTTTTGATTTGATACCAAAACCCAGCTGACCGCAACCGAGTAGATGAATGTACAAACCTTGTATTGTTTCCAGCTCACCTATTTGAGCTTATAGAGTTTCTAAGTTTACAGGTAGTCGCTGAAGACAGCAGAAGACATAGCAGAAGACACAGCTAAGCAAACAGCTAAGGAATTTAGCAAAGCAGACTCAGCAGAGTAGACCAAGCAGAGTCAAAGACCCAGCTCAGTGACGGAAACCCAGCTCAGTGTCGAAAACCCAGCTCAGTGTAAAAGACCCAGTTTGGTGTCGATGACACAGCTCAGGTCTAAAACACAGCTCAGGTTAATGATACAGCTCAAGTTGAAGCCACAGCTCAGGTTAATGATACAACACAGGACTAAGACACTGCTCAGAGTCAAAAAGTTGAGCTAACCAAAGGGCCAATAGAGTTGTCTACAATTTCATTTGGAAAGTTCTAAATTAGACAGCAGAGTCCAAGACACTGAAGACACAGCAAAGATGCTTAGCAGCTCGAAGATGAAGACCTTCTCCAAGGCAAGATCCCGATGTTAGAAGATCTTATCTGACGCAGTCAAATCAGAGAAGAAATAGCTTCTGCAGATGCAGACCTACTTCGTAGGTTAAAGGCCAGAAGTCAATGAGAGTGGGTAAGATTCAAACGGCTCTCTTCCAACGGCTAGTTTGAATCTCCACCTATATATATCTCTTCACCATTGAAGAAAGGTGCGAACGGGAGAGAAGATTGAAGAAATAAAACAGCAAAACAGAAAAATGAACAACTATCTTCAAAGCCATATCTCTCAAGAACACCCAGCCCGTCAGCTGTGTTCTTAATTGTTCACATATTCAGTCTTAGGCAGAATAGATCAGAATAGAAATATCTTAATGTTGGGAAAATTCTAGAGTTTTGATTCGATTCCAAAACCCAACTGTTCTCCAACCTAGTAGATGAATGTACAAACCTAAGTTAAGCTTTCCAGCTCGCTTGTTTGAGCCTTAGATTTTCTAAGTTTACATGTAAGGAAGCTGAAGACGAAAGAAGACCCAGCTGAGTAATCAGCTGGACCCAAAATCAGCTGAAAGGTTTCTTAGCTGAACAGAGTTCAGAGACTGAGCTGAGTCAGACTGACTCTCAAGAAAAGAAGAGTGGATCCAGCCAAGGAGATCCAACGAAGCAGAATAAATTGAGCTGACTCAAGTCTAAGAGAGTCAGTTGAGCAGACAAAAAGGGAACTAACTCTGAAGTCGTCACTTCAAGTCAGTTTACCCAATCCAGCTCTAAATTCAAAAACCAGCTCGAAAGACAGAAATCCCGGAATCAGAGGAAGTCAATATACCTCGACCAATGAGGGATCGACATCTCAGCATCCTAGAAAGGCGAACCTAGGATCTGACACAGTGATGAAGACAGGTGAAGATACGCTCAACGGCAGATCGACAGATCAGAGAGTAGGTAAGATTCAAACGGCTCCTCCAACGGCTAGATTTGAATCTCTACCTATAAATACCAGTCTTCAACCTCAGAATCAGACACGAAAAACTCTCTACAAGCTTTCAACCTCTCTGAATCTCTCAAGTTTTAAAAAGCTCTCTAGCAGTTATCTAACTCTTTGAAGAACACTTAAATTCTTAAGTGTTTACTTTCAGAAACTGCTTTAGTTTTTCGTCTGATCAATAGGCAGAAATCTTAGTAAATCCAAAGCCTAGATCTGCACGAGTTTATCTTCCAAAGTTCTTCATTGTAAGAACTCGTTCAAAGTTGGAAACCAAAACCCTCCTTTACCCAGAAAAGGTTAGGTCAAGGTTACGCCCTCTCGAAGCGCGAAATTCGAGTGTAAGGTTTTTCAGTACCCGAAAACTGAAAAGATATAGGCTTCTACAGTGCCCGTAAACTGTTAGAACACAGCTCGAGGTAGAGCTGCGAAGTTGCTTGGTACTCGTAAACCAAGTGGTCATCCTTAGTGGATTTACCAGCTAAAACCTGGTCGTGGACGTAGGAGTTCTCTCTCCGAACCACGTTAAAATTCCGTGTTCTTTATTGCTTTATTCAGTCTTTGCATTTTATATATTTAAAGAACTAACCGCATTTGCACAGCACAAGTTTTCAAAGCTTAAGTTCTCTGGCTGTGTAACCCAGCCAGCTGCATTTGTTTCAAACCTGCTTAACTGAAAACTGAAACTAAGTTTTTCTGAGATTTTGTAAAGGGAACGAGCTAAGTTTTTCTTTCCACCTTCTTCCGCACAACCAGCTGAGTTATCAGTCCAGCTGATCACCTTCTTTAGAAATCAGCTGAACTCATAACTGAGCTCTCACTAACTCTGTTTTAATTTGTCAATCGTTTTCAAAAATCCATCTTCGGTGTATTCACCCCTCCTCTACACCGAAGACCTCGTTCCGGGACCATCACTTAAGCCTAGTTTGAACGAGTTCATCTTACTCCTTGTTCTTCATTGTAAGAACTCGTTCATAGTTGGAAAACTCATACCCAAACCCAAACCCAGAAAGGTTAGGTAAAGGTACGCTTGCTCTAAGCGTGTAATTCGAGTGGTCAGGTTTTACAGTACCCGTAAACTGTAAGGAAGGTTCTTCAGTACCTGTAAACTGAAGGTGTAGGCTTGACAGTGCCCGCAAACTGTTGGAACATAACTCAGGTTAGAGTTGTGAAGTTGCTTGGTACTTGGAAACCAAGAGGTAGTGAATTACCAGTGAACCTGGTCGTGGACGTAGGAGGTGTTACTCCGAACCACGTTAAAATTGCTTTGTTCTTTACTGCTTGTTTTATGCATTTAGCTAACCTCTCACGCATACATTTCAAGCTGCATAAACTGACTAACTGAAAAGTGAAACAGAGCTTTGCAATATAATTTGAAGCAACAGACGGACTTTCCAAACCCACCAACTTCCGCACACACTCACACAGCCAGCTATGTCAATCAAGCTGTCATCCAGCTGAATTGAACACAGCAGGCTCTCTCAAAAGAGTTTTAACTTGTAAAAGTTTTTAAACCTTGGTGTATTCACCCCCCTCTACACCAAGGTATCCGTCTTGGGACCAACAGATTGTTGTGGGTTCCTTTTGAACTTGCTGCAGATCTTCCAATAACCTTCTCAACCAAATTCCTTCACAAGTAGCATCCGAAGCAGCTATGTACTCAGCTTCGGCGGATGATAATGCCACTGACTTTTGTTACTTCGAGCTCCATGAAACTACATTAGTTCCAAGAGAAAATAAGTAGCCCGAAGTGCTCTTTCGATCATCCAAAGAGCCTCCCCAATCGCTGTTCGTATAGCCAATTAGCTTCCACTCAACTTCTTTCATATATTTGATGCTCATTTTCTTTGTTCCTTGCAAATATCTCATGATCCTCTTGGCCGCTGCAAAATAAAGTTTACTTGGTTCACTTAAGAACCTTGAGAGCATACTCACAGCTTGAACAATATCTGGCCTTGTGTTAGTGAGGTAGATGAGTGAGCCAACAAGACTTCTGAAGAGTTGTGCATCAGCTTTTTCAGCACCATCGTCTTTCTTTAGCTTATCACTCGTTGCCATCAACGAGAAAACTGGATTGCCATTCTCCATGCGAAATTTCTTCAAGAGATCTTCAATATACTTTTCTTGTGATATGAGAATATCTCCTCCAGATTGTTTCACTTGGATTCCAAGAAAATACTTCATGATTCCCAAATCCGTCATTTCAAATTCCTCCATCATTCTTTGCTTGAAATTTTCCACCATCAGCATGTTAGTACCCATATAGATAAGATCATCTACATAGATGCAAACAATCAGAATATCATGATTTTCCTTTTTCATATATAGAGAGGGCTCATTAGGACTTCGACGAAAACCATCTTTGAGAAAATATCCATCGATTTTACTATTCCAAGCTCTTGGAGCTTGTTTAAGCCCATATAGAGCTTTCTTGAGCCTGCACACCTTGTCTTCTTGTCCTTCATCTCAAAAACCTTGAGGTTGTTCAACAAATACCTCTTCTTCTAGCTCTCCATTTAGAAAAGCTGACTTGACGTCGAGTTGAAACACTTGAAGCTCCAGCTGCGCTGCAAGAGCAAGAACAACACGGATAGTCTCCATTCTCACAACCGGTGCAAAAGTTTTGGTGAAATCAATTCCCGGTTGTTGCGAGTATCCCTTCGCAATAAGTATCGCCTTGCAACAAGTTGAAACATCCTTGTGTTTTGGCCTATCCACCAACTCCAATGTTTTGTTCTTTTCTATCATAGCAATCTCTTCCTCCATGGCTTTTCTCCAAGTTTCTTCGTTATCTGCAACTTCAAAATTTTCAGGCTCACTAGTATAAAGAGCAAATTCAGATACCTCATAGATTTTTCGTAGTGAACGAGTCTTTCTTATTGGAGAATCTGGACTTGAATTTGGAACATGATCAGGAGATCTTTGTGGAGTAGGATTTGGACTTTGAGGTGGAACAACGTGATCAGTTTCGTCGTCGGCATTCGATGATTTATAAAAATCATCTTGAGACACATGCTCTGCCAATTTTCCTTCCCAACTCCATGATGTTGTTTCATCAAAAATCACATCTCTTGCAACCACGAGCTTGCGAGTTATAGGATTATAGACGATAATCTTTTGACTCATCATTGTAGCCAACAAATATCAATTTCTCACTTTTCTCATCAAATTTATCTCTATTTGGTGCAGAGATATGAGAATATACAATGCTGTCGAAAACCTTCAAGTGATCGACAACAGGCTTTTTCTTATGCCAAGCCTCAAATGGAGTCCGATTCAAAACCGCCTTTATAGGACATCGGTTCAGAATGTAGATAGTTGTATGA
Source organism: Agastache rugosa (assembly GCA_031470985.1). NCBI lineage: Eukaryota > Viridiplantae > Streptophyta > Magnoliopsida > Lamiales > Lamiaceae > Agastache > Agastache rugosa. Next base: position 6,098,143 of record CM062603.1, read on the forward strand.
ACAGCTTTAGCCCAAAAGAGTTTTGGTAGACTTTTGCCAATCATCATGCTTCTGGCCATTTCGACGATTGTGCGGTTCTTCCGCTCGGTGACTCCATTTTGTTGGGGACTTCTCTGAATGGTGAGCTGTCTGTGAATACCATTATTCTTGCAATAATCCATAAATGATGTGTATATAAACTCACCTCCACGATCTGTTCGGAGTGTCTTGATTTGATGATTGATTTGTTTTTCCACAAGAATTTTGAACTTGAGAAATGCAGAGAAAGCCTCCGATTTTTTATTTAGAAAATAAATCCACATCATCCTTGTGCAATCATCAACAAATAAAATGAAGTACCTTTTTCCATCGAGAGAAAGAGTTCTCGAAGGACCCCAAATATCCGCATGAATGAGCTCCAAGGGTTGCTTAGCTCTCCAAGAAGTTTTTGGGAATGGAAATCGATGCATTTTTCTATAGATACATCCTTCACACACTTGAGTTTTTTATTCAAGCTTCGGAAGGCCAATCACCATATTCTTTTTCTTGAGAAGTTGCAGCCCGTTCCAATTAAGGTGTCCATATCTCAAATGCCAAACTTGAGATTGATCAATGCTTTCACCAACAAGGGTCACCTTTTCTTTTACAAGCATGAACAGGGGAAACACCCTGTTTGAACTCATTGGTATTGAAGCAACAATACAATTATTTTTCTTATCAAATATGTCGCATTTGTCATCATCAAACAAGACGGAATAACCTTTTTGTGTAAGTTTTCTCGTTAGATTTGGCACATAAAACACATCGCTTATGAATTTTTTGTTACCTCCTTTGGTGTGAACAACGATGGTTCCTTTTCCTTCGCAGCGATGAATCTTTCCATCACCAAGCTTCACTTTAGAACTGAAATCTCGATCAAGTTCGACGAAGATTTTTCTATTTCTAGTCATGTGACTGCAGCCGCTGTCCATATACCATTTCTCTTGTGATTGATGTTGGGCAGTCATACAAGAGAAAAGTTGTTCACCTTCATCTTCAGTATTTTTGAAAAGATGTGCTTCATTCTTATCATCTTTCTTCTTATGAAAGCAGTTCCTCTGCGAATGATTTGGATTCCTGCACTTTTTGCATTTGAAATAACAGTCATTTATGTAATGATTAGTCTTCTTGCAAATTTTGCAGTAAGGACCAGAATTTCTTGATTGATTTCCTTGGCCTCCGTCTTTTCCTCAGAATGATCTGCCCTTACTTTGAGATGTTTCTCCTCTGCCTTTAGAGAAATGCCCTTTGCCTTGTTTAGAATTTGAGTTCGAGAAATTCATCGACCCAAATGCTTGCTCTAGAGACTAATTTGAAGACTTGCCAATTCTTTCTTCATGTACTTGAAGAGAACATGTGAGATCATGCAGTGTATATGTTGATAAATCCTTAGATTCTTCGATGGCGACAACAATGTAATCATATTTTGATGGCAGACTCCGAAGGACTTTCGAACGACTTTCTTTTCCTCAATTACTTCTCCAAGACTTCTAATTTGGTTGACGATTTCGGCAACACGAGTAAGATAGATTTGCATAACTTCACTATCTTTCTTTGATAAATTATCAAACTCTTTCCAAAGAGATTGAAGCTTGATAGAAGTTACCTTGTCGTTGCCGTGAAATCCTTCCTTCAATATATTCCAGGCGTGTTTGGATCGTTTGATTCCATGAACCCTTGGATATATGGATTTGCTCAATCCTTGTTGAATGAATCTAAGGGCACTTACATCTCTCTTCACGTTTTTCTTGTAGTCATTTTGTTGAGCTTGGCTCCAGGTTTCACCATTAATTTGTTGTGGTGGTTCCGGAAAACCATCTTTTACAACATCTCATTGATCTTGAGACAAAAATATAGTCTCAATTTGGCTGCTCTAGTAATCGAAGTGCTCGCCTTCGAATATCGGTACTTGATTTGGAGTATAAGAAAACATGGAAATGCTTGATGCCATGTTGAATAACAAGGCTCTTGATACCACAATTTGTTGGGTATGAGAAGTGATAATTGTTGGGAAAATTAATAGAGTTTTGATTGGATACCAAAACTCAGCTGACCCCAACCGAGTAGATGATCGCACAAGCCCAAGCGTTTTTCAGCTCACCTGTTTGAGCTTATAGAGTTTCTTAGTTTACAGGTAGATTCGTTGAAGACAGCAGAAGACACAGCTAAGCTGACAGCTTAAAGGACTCAGCAGAGCAAGACCAAGAAGAGTCAAAGATCTTGCAGTATCAAGACCCAGCTCAGTGACGGAAACCTTGCTCAGTGTCAAAGACCCAGCTCAGTGACGGAAACCCAGCTCAGTGTCAAAGACCCAGCTCAGGTCAGTGACAGCTCAGGTTGAAGACACAGCTCAGGTTGATGATACAGCACAGGTCTAAAGACAGCTCAGAATCAAGACACAGCAGAGTCCAAGCCGCTGAAGATACAGCAGAGACGCTTAGCAGCTCGAAGACGAAGACCTTCTCAAAACCAAGATCCCGATGTCCGAAGATCTTATCTGACACAGTCAGATCAGAGAAGAACTAGCTTCTGCAGATGCAGACCTACTTCGTAGGTAAAGAACAGAAGTCAACAAGAGTAGGTAAGATTCAAACGGCTCTCTTCCAACGGCTAGTTTGAATCTCCACCTATATATATCTCTCCTCCACCATTGAAGAGGATAGGCTGGCAAGACGACTGAAGAAATAGAAGAAAATAGAAAAATGAACAACGATCTTCAAAGCCAAATCTTTCAAGAACACCCAGCCAGTCAGCTGTGTTCTTAATTGTTCACATATTCAGTCATAGGCAGAATAGATCAGAATAAATATCCACAGCCTAGTTTGAACGAGTTCATCATACTCCTTGTTCTTCATTGTAAGAACTCGTTCATAGTTGGAAAACCATACCCAAACCCAAACCCAGAAAGGTTAGGTAAAGGTACGCTTGCTCGAAGCGTGTAATTCGAGTGGTTAGGTTCTTCAGTACCCGGAAACTGAAGGTGTAGGCTTGACAGTGCCCGTAAACTGTTGGAACACAGCTCGGGTTAGAGTTGTGAAGTTGCTTGGTACTTGGAAACCAAGTGGTAGTGAATTACCAGTGAATCTGGTCGTGGACGTAGGAGGGGTTACTCCGAACCACGTTAAAAATGCTCTATTATTTATCGCTTTGTTTTATGCATGTTACTAACCTTCATTAGCATACATTTCAATCTGCATAAACTGACTAACTGAAAAGTGAAACAGAGCTTTGCAATATATTTGAAGCAACAGACGGACTTTCCAAATCCACCACATTCTGCACATACACACAGCCAGTTGTGTCGATCAAGCTGCCATCCAGCTGGATGGAACACAACCAGCTCTCTGAAAAGAGTTTTAACTTGGAAAAGTTTTTAAACCTTGGTGTATTCACCCCCCCTCTACACCAAGGTATCCGTCTTGGGACCAACAATTGGTATCAGAGCAGTGAAAGATCACTGTATCTGTCAAGTCAGCATTTCATTACTGATAGTGGTCACCTGACAGATCCTTGAAAGCTTCATTTAAAAAAAAATCATTATATTGCATACTGTCGCGAAATCTTCCTTGTGCAGGAATCTCTCAAGAGAGGAGCTCTTGAGAAATCATGAATCCAGACATTTGTCTGAGATGCGAATGTTATAGGAATTATCTCCATGACTTGGGGGTACGAAGAACAAGATATCAGAGTATCTTGGATCACTGGAGAGAGGAATTTTATTCAGCAGCAAACCGGATGGACTGCAATGCAATCATCTCAAGCCACCAGGAGATGAGAAGAACAGAAAGGCTGATTGACGAGCTCAACCTGGAAGGACCATCGAGGAGCAAAGAAGATGAAGAAATCCAGCTAGCTGACTGCGACCAGCTGTGAAATAAAGACAGCGGGATGCATTACGGAAGATGCAGCCAGTCATACAGCTTAGCACATTGGTCTCAAGGAAAGAATAAAGAAGCAGCAGATGAATCAGCTGGATTTGGAACAGCTGACTACCTGCCATACAATCAGAGACCTCTTCAAAGAAATGAGCCGATGGTGAGAAGATCCGTTCATTAGAAGGAAGTAGGATGCAACTGAAGAAAAAGCCACCTACTATCAATTCGAGGGAGAACTCTACATAGCTGAAAAGAATAAGCAAAATCAAGTAGAATACCCAGCAGGATGCACTCACCAAGATAGACTCAGCTGGAGTCACCAACTGAGGAGGAACAAACCCAGATGGATCCCAAAAGCTCAGATCAGAAGGATTATCCGGCTAAAAGGAAATCAAGCTCAGCTGGACAACAATCGAAGAGCTAAAGGGAACTCAGCTGAAGAATCTTCAAGCTAATCACCAAGATACTCAGCTGAGGAGAACCTTCAATCTAGCAGAAGAGAATACAACAGTAGTATCAGCTGACTACAATGATCAGCTGACGGGTTTGCAGATTTTGTTTATTATATTTCCTGTTGTAACACATTGTAAGGATAAAATTATTTGAATTTAATTCAAACATCCAAACATTCCTTAAATGGATTATTCTGCAAGCTATACATCCCATCGCATTTAATGAAAAGCATGCAGAACACTGTAGCTCAAGAGAACTGAGTCAGAAGTCAGAACGTTTCGACTTCCTCACACGCGCGTGACATACACTCAATATTCACACGTCATAGGACGTGTTGCGCAAATCTCTCTCAGCCGCAGATCTTCAATACAATTGCCAAGATCTCAACCATTAATCAAAATGGGCAATTGATATATTTATCAAATTTTTGCAAATCTTCGCCATACTTACTATCGCTCATACTTGTCTGAAATTCATATCTCAGATTCTTGATTATCTTTTTGCTAATACGCTCCCCAAGTATCTTCGTCTTCCTAATCTCTTTTTACAGAAGAAAATCATGGCACCAAAGAAGACTACACCAGGAGCAAGCCAGACTGAGAACTTGATGTCAAAACTTCATTTTGAGAGTTGTCTGACTCTCAAGAACTACCAGAACGAGGAGTTCCAGGAAGTTCTGGATCTCATCGAAAATGCCGGACTTTTGCAATGGGCGACTGCAAAACCGAAGAACATCATCCGCCGGGAAGTGGCAGAGTTCTTCTTAGAGATATCTAACCGAGATGATCGACTCCGTTCCAACGTCTCTCTACAAATCAAGGAGAAGACTGGACATACAACTCCGTGGGACGTTGACATCAACATCAACCGGATGGTGAACAAGCTGTTCTGCCTGAAAACTCTTGGGGACCGCTCCCCAGATAATTACACCAGAGAAGAAATCCAGATCGAAGTGGATAAGATGCTGTTCAAGCCAGAACCGTACAGGGCGAGCATGTCCAAGCTCCTGCTCAAGCCCAAGTACAGATTACTTCTGGATGTCACCCAGAAATGCATCCTCGGTATCGCGGGATCTCAAGGAGAGATCAGCATACCCAAACTAAAACCAATGATAGCCATCCTCATAAATGACCCTGTGGATTGGTTCTCATACTTCATGGGAAAATTGGAAAAAGAATCTAAAAAGATTCATTTTGAAGACGACAGCTTCACCCGGTACAGTTGTAAAGAGACAATCTATCTATGCACCAAAGTAGCGTGCATAATAGAAAGTTACTCTACTGGAAGGAAAATCAAGTGGCATAACGCAGAAGAATTTTCTGTGTCCAGAATACTCTTTGAAAAGCCAAGTCAGCTCACTGACTTGCTGAAGAAAGCAGCCCCTGAAGGGAAGAAGAGGGTGCTAGAGGCAAAGCATCAGACTGCCTCTCCCTCTCAAGCAAGAAAAATGAAGCAATCAGAGGAGACACAACCAGCTGGATCTCCACCTGCCAAGAAGAAGCTGAAATTCAAGGCAGCCATCAAACCAACTAAGAAGGCAGCAGAGAAACCAGTTGTTGAGATAGCTGGATCGGAATCCACTCCCACAGCCTCCCCTGTCCAAAAGAAGAAAAGTGAGTGGAGACCAGTTACTGAGGAGACAGCTCAGGGATCCTCCTCCAGCTCAGACAATGGAAGGGAGTTCGTGAGAACATCACGAGAAGATGAAGAATCACAAATAGTGGTCACTGACCCAGATCCAGAGGATGTTATTCCCCTTCGCCAAATTCTTCAAGCATTCTCACACCCCACTCCAGCTGACTACAAATCAGCTGGAATTTCTCTTCAACAATCTCTTCTTCCATCCCATCCTCAGGTACACATCTCAGATTCCCCTTTCAATTCTTCAGTACCTGAAACCTCCTTGCTTCCACACACCCAAGTTTCAGCACCCAGCTCTCCTTCCAAAGAACCATCTCCTTTAAGAGAGCTGACAGACATTCAGTTGGCTGAAGCGTCTTCACAGCCAGCTGACTCCCAAGCTGAACTATCTTCTCTTCCCAGCTCACCTAAAGAGCCCCGTCCAGCTGATGTTCCTTCGCAGCTGGATGATGAAAACCAAGCTGAACCTTCAAGTCCCACTACTTCTGAGGAAGTTGAAATCCTCAGTCCCAGAGCCGTTGCACGTGCTGCCACCATCATGAGGTTCGATGACCTCAGGCTTCAAGAAGTAAAGAGCGCACTGCAACAATACCCGTCTCTTGTTTCACTCCCCGCCGCATTAGTCGCCGTAAGCGACTTCAAATTTTACCTCGCTACCAAGATGACTACTTGGTACGCAAATGAGGAACTTGTGGAGCTCTACTTCTTCAACAAGCTCAAAGCCGAAGAAGCTGCTCTACAGGAGATCTTCGGATTTGGAAGTCTTCAGGATGCCTTCTTGCATCAAGACGAGCTAATCTAAACTCTCATCCAGAAGACTAAGCAAGATAAAGTATCACCATCTGAGGAGGTAATCGCAAGAGCCAACTCCTACCTCCACACTCTCAGCTGGATTGTTCCAGTTGAGACTGCCAAGGAAGCTGTACATGCAGACACAGCTGAGGCAATGGTGACTGAAAATGAGCCAACTTCTGCAACAGTTGAGCCCGCAGAAGCTGCACCACCTAGTCTAATTGCCAATGACACTCGCTCACTGGTCGAGATCGAGGCAGTCAAACCCAGTCAAGTCGAATCCGGAACCCAAACGGATTCCAATGTCGTGCTTTCTGATGCAATGAAGGAGGAGATAGCCAAACAAGTTGAGGAAATCCTATTCCATGATAGACTCAAATCAGATACTGACACCTTTCTGCGCATCACAGCTGTAGAATGGCAAGTCCATTGTCATGGACAGTCCATTGATGAAGTTTACTCTTTTGCCCAGAACTTACAAAGAAGCTCCAGTGAAGATCTCAAGCAATCTATCGAATCTCATCGCATTGATCAGTCACATCATCTAGAGAAGAGAGTTCCTGAGATCATTTCAAGCCTTCAAGCTCCACTGGAAAGCAGCTTCAGCGACTTATCCAGCCAGCTGCAAGTTCTACATCAACAAACCCTCTCCAACATGACTGACATTCAAAAGTTGTTCAATCTCTACAAAGAGCTGGACACTCAGTTCAAAGTTGGAAGTACCAACACAGCACAACTCAACCTTGTCACAGCAGACAATACAGCCAAGATTGCTGATGTTGACAAAGCCCTGGCCCAGCTAAATAAGACAATTGTCAACCTATCCTCCACCCTTGTTGATAATGCCAAAAAGGGGGAAGATAAGGGGGAAGGAAATGACAAGAGAAAAACATCAAGGGCAGGCAAAGGAAAAGTCAGTGAAGATGAAATCCAAGTGTTGCGATCGAGATTGATGAAGTTGTTCTTGGTGGAAGCAGAAGAACCAACTGGACGAAAAGAAAAATGGAGCAAAATGATCATCCCTCTTGCCAAAGCTAGCGGAGCCAAGCCAGAAGAAATAAATGATACTCAATGGCTCTGCAACTTTGTAAATAAACAAAAGCAAGAGATGAGGAACTTTCAAGAGCAGCAGAAGAAGAAGGAAAGTTTGCTCGATGCTGAGGAAAAGAAGCAGAAGAAGAAAAGAGCAAACATCAGAGCATCAAAGAAAAAGACTCAGATGCCAATGAACTGGAGAAGAATAGATGAATGGATCCCAGAAGAATTAAACGACGACTGGGAACATACAAAATTCGAGTTCATTGAAGATTACTACTATCTGGGAGCCTACCCAAATACGCCTCCAGATGTTGCTTTCAAGACACATCTAAATGAGCTCTTCCATCAAGATAGAATGACTGCGAAAGCATTCTTCAATGCTGCAGAGACCACAAAGATCCAATTTTCTGCTCTCCAGCTGTATCATCTCCAGCCTCCACTAATACCTGGAACCGATTTCCCTGACAAATCGCAAGTAATCGCAGAAGTAAACAAATGGGCAATCAGGAGAAAAATTTCCAAGGTAAGTAATGAAGAAGAATATAGGAAGCTGGAACGGATGATCTTCAACCGGTACAGGTTGAGAACGGATGAACAACTTGAAGAAGAAAGACTGAAGAATCAGCAGCAGAGGAATCAGAGTTGAAGACCCAGTCATCTGGGAATTTTTGTCGTTTAAATTTTTGTAAAATATAAAATTGTAATATTATCTTTTATTAATGAAAAATTTGTTTTTGCTCTCAAGCTCATCCTGATGACAATAACTCTTTGTCCAGGCACTGAACTCTGAATTTAATATACCTGCTGTGTATGTTTAAACTTTTGAAAACCCGTTTTCTTGTTAAGGGGGAAGTAAATTGTTTTTCTCAGTTAGGTTTTGGCATCATCAAAAAGGGGGAAATTGTTGGGAAAATTAATAGAGTTTTGATTGGATACCAAAACCCAGCTGACCCAAACCGAATAGATGATCGCACAAGCCCAAGCGTTTTTCAGCTCACCTGTTTGAGCTTATAGAGTTTCTTAGTTTACAGGTAGATTCGCTGAAGACAGCAGAAGACACAGCTAAGCTGACAGCTTAAAGGACTCAGCAGAGCAAGACCAAGAAGAGTCAAAGATCTTGCAGTATCAAGACCCAGCTCAGTGACGGAAACCCAACTCAGTGTCAAAGACCTAGCTCAGTGTAAAAGACCCAGCTTAGTGTCGTTGACACAGCTCAGGTCTAAAACACAGCTCAGGTCAGTGACACGGCTCAGGTTGAAGACACAGCTCAGGTTGATGATACAACACAGGTCTAAAGACAGTTCAGAATCAAGACACAGCAGAGTCCAAGCCGCTGAAGATACAGCAGAGACGCTTAGCAGCTCGAAGACGAAGATCTTCTCAAAAACAAGATCCCGATGTCAGAAGATCATATCTGACGCAGTCAGATCAGAGAACAACTAGCTTCTGCAGATGCAGACCTACTTCGTAGGTAAAGAACAGAAGTCAACAAGAGTAGGTAAGATTCAAACGGTTCTCTTCCAACGGCTAGTTTGAATCTCCACCTATATATATCTCTCCTCCACCATTGAAGAGGATAGGCTGGCAAGACGACTGAAGAAATAGAAGAAAACAGAAAAATGAACAACGATCTTCAAAGCCAAATCTTTCAAGAACACCCAGCCAGTCAGCTGTGTTCTTAATTGTTCACATATTCAGTCATAGGCAGAATAGATCAGAATAAATATCCACAGCCTAGTTTGAACGAGTTCATCATACTCCTTGTTCTTCATTGTAAGAACTCGTTCATAGTTAGAAAACCATACCCAAACCCAAACCCAGAAAGGTTAGGTAAAGGTACGCTTGCTCGAAGCGTGTAATTCGAGTGGTTAGGTTCTTCAGTACCCGGAAACTGAAGGTGTAGGCTTGACAGTGCCCGCAAACTGTTGGAACATAGCTCGGGTTAGAGTTGTGAAGTTACTTGGTACTTGGAAACCAAGTGGTAGTGAATTACCAGTGAATCTGGTCGTGGACGTAGGAGGGGTTACTCTGAACCACGTTAAAAATGCTCTGTTATTTATCGCTTTGTTTTATGTATGTTACTAACCTTCATGAGCATACATTTCAATCTGCATAAACTGACTAACTGAAAAGTGAAACAGAGCTTTGCAATATATTTGAAGCAACAGACGGACTTTCCAAATCCACCACATTCCGCACATACACACAGCCAGCTGTGTCGATCAAGCTGTCATCCAGCTGGATCGAACACAGCCAGCTCTCTGAAAAGAGTTTTAACTTCGAAAAGTTTTTAAACCTTGGTGTATTCACCCCCCCTCTACACCAATGTATCCGTCTTGGGACCAACAATAATAGTGTTGCTGCACTTGATATTTTTTGAAGAGAGAATAATATAGATTGAATATATTTTGTTCGATATCAAAATACTTGAATTACATAGGTATTTATAGATAACTCTAAACATGAATCTAGCTAGTCAATGCATGAATAATCATTAAGTAGAAACATGACTCTTGACATACTATACATGAATAGATAGATGCATGAATGATGAATCTTTTGACTGTCATAAATTGCAAATTACTTCTCAACATTCTTCTTCTCCGATTCGAAATTTTTTTCGATTTCATTCCTTTCTTCGATCTCATTCATCATGTCATCCATGGATTCCACCTCTACACCTCTTCCTACCATGCATAATAGTCTTAAGTTGGATCACACGAACTATAATTTCTGGAAGTTTCAGGAGCTCGCTACTGCGAGAGCTTATGGTTTTGATGATGTGTTTCTTAATCAATCATCACCATCTCAATTTCTCGAATCCTCTTCTACGGATCAAATTACGAATCCAACGTATTTGATTTGGCTGAGCAGAGATAAATTTATCTTCAGCTGGATCCTTGCATCGATCTCACCTCAAATGATGGGGTATATCAGTTGCTGCACAACTGCTGCTCAGATTTGGATCACTTTCGAAACTCTATTTCATTCTCAATCAAAAGCACGAGCTATGAAATTGCGCAATCAACTTCAAGCACTGAAGAAAGGAGACTCCTCTATTGAGGATTTTGTTCTCAAAGCAAGGGAAATATCTGATCAACTCTTCAATATTAACCAACCGATCTTAGAATCCAATTTGATTCCCTATATTCATGGTGGTTTAGGAGCTGAATTTGAAAGTATTAGCATATTCTTATCATCTAAATGCGATGAAATGTCTATTCATGAAGTACAATTTGCCTTACAAACTCATGAATTGCGACTACAAAATCAAGCTTCTGCTCAAGCTACATCTATAGCTGCAACTCTCACTTTTCAACCGCAAGCAAATGCTGCTTATCAACAACAATATTCTGGAAATAATCGAGGTCGTGGAAGGTATGGTGGCCGTGGATCTGGTAATAGAGGCAGAGGTGGAGGTAGGTTTTCAAATGGTAACAAACCTGTAGTTGTGTGGTAGAACAAATCATGTAGCTTTAAAATGCTATAAATGCTTTGATGTGAGCTTTACTGGTTCAGATACGATTCTTCCTCCCTCAAATCATCCTCCACTAGCTCATTTCACTCACTCTAACATTTCTTTCCCTAATGTTGCTCCTCCTATGCACTAAAATTCTCAATCACAGGTTTCATCTGCATCAAATCCAATTGCATACAACATCTCAGCCTCCTCCACTGCCACTCCTTCTACATCAGACTTGTATCTTGATTCAGGTGCCTCAGCTCATGTCACATCTGATTTTGGCAATCTCACCATTCAATCTCCATACCTTGGTCTTGAATCACTCACTGTTGGTAATGGATCTAAACTGAAAACCACACCACATCAATCACTTGTCCTTAGCAATGTGTTGTTTGTGCCTCATATTACAAAGAGTTTGCTTAGTATATCACAATTTACTTCAGATAATAATGTTTATCTCGAATTTTACTCATCTTTCTATTTTGGTAAGGACAAAACTACTCACAAAATTCTGCTGGAGGGCAAACTTAGAGATGGATTGTATTATTTGGATCTCTCCAAGAATTCTACCAAGCAATCTTCACCTACAGTCAACCTTGTATCTATTTAAGGTTCTTCATCAACCAATAAGTCATGCTCCCCTGTCCATTGTTTTGTTGCTCATTCCAATACTGATATAAACATTTGGCACAAAAAATTAGGACATCCATGTAATAATGTGTTGATTTCTGCTCTTAAAAATCTAGGTTCTTCTATTCATTTGTCTGGTTCATCTTGTCAGTTTTGTGATGCTTGTGTTGTTGGTAAAATTCATTCTATTACTTTTCTATCTGTGCCTATTAAGACCTTTGCTCCATTTCAATTGATTCATACTGATCTTAGGGGACCTAGCCCTCATACTTCATTTGATGGTTATAAATATTACATTCACTTCATAGATGATTATCGCCGATTTACATGGACTTTTCCCTTGACAACCAAGTCTGAAGTCTCATCTGTGTTTCAAAAATTCCATGCATTCATTGAGAGGCAGTTTAGTGTCAAAATAAAGGCTATTCAATCTTACTAGAGGGTTGAGTATAGACCTTTACAGAAAATTCTTGAGCCTCTAGGAATTTAATTCAAACACGCGTGCCCTCACACTCATCAACAAAATGGCAAGGCTGAAAGGAAACACACATGCACATTACAGAGTTAGGCCCCGATCTTCTAGCTAAAACATCTCTTCCTCCTCAGTTCTGGTGGGATGCATTTTCTACAGCAGTTTATCTCATTAACAGACTTCCCACTCCTTCACTTCAAAATTTTTCTTCTTATCAGTCACTCTTTAAAGAACCACTTGAGTATCACTTCCTTAGAACCTTTGGATGCAGTTGTTTTTCTTATTTGAGGCCATATAATAATTCTAAGTTGCATTATATGTCTTCAAAGTGTCTTTTTCTTGGCTATAGCCCTCTTCACAAAGGATATCCATGCCTCCATCCCTCAGGCAGATTGTACCTTGCCAGAACAGTTCTCTTCAATGAAAGAGAGTTTCCCTATTCCATCACATTCTGTACCTGCTCCTAGGTCTTCCATGCCTACACAACAACCTTTGCTTCCAATTCCTTTTCCTTTAGCTGCGAGTCCATTAGCCTCATCTTCTTCTTCTACTTCTATTCCTCATAATACTTCATCTCATTTCTCACCATTATAATCATTTCTTCAAATATTTCTGCTACTGCAACTAACTCTCACTCTCCCTCTTCTTCACCCCTTCTCATCCCCACAACCACCACCAGTTATGAATACTCACCCCATGGCCACAAGATCAAAGTGTGGCATTTATAAACCCAAGCTTTATACAGCTCATACACATTCTGCTTCTATCTCTTCCACCTCTAGATTTGGACCATCTAATGCTCACTCTACCACTTCCAGTATCAAATATGTTTAACCTACCTCTGATGCTGAGGCTCTTGCCAATTCAGCTTGATTTCAGGCTATGTCGCAGGAAATAAATGCCATTAAGCTTAAGGATACTTGGGATATCATTCCTCCAATCCCTGACATGAATCCAATTGACTGTAAGTGGGTCTACAGAGTTAAGCTTCTTCAAGATGACACTCTAGATACTCTCAAGGCTCGACTTGTAGCAAAAGGGTTTCAGCAATTGACAGGATTAGATTTTCTTTGAGACATTTAGTCCGATGGTGAAACCAGTTTCAGTCAGATTAATGTTCTCTCTTGCTACCACATTTCACTGTGAGATACATCATATTGATATTAATAGTGTCTTTCTCAATGGCATTCTTGATAGATCGGTATATATGAAACAACCTCCAGGTTTTGAGAATTCAAATCGCCTAGAGTATGTTTGCAAAATAAAAAATTCTTTGTATGGATTAAAACAAGCATCCCGTGCTTGGTATGAGAGGCTCAAGAACCATCTGCTACAGTTTGGCTTCAAATACTCCACCTCCGATCATTCTTTCTTCTATCTTAGGAAATCTGGTAAGCTTTTACTTGTCCTTGTTTACATAGATGATATCCTAATTACTGGGGAGGATTCCAGTCTTGTTGCTTAGATTATGCACACTCTTTCCACTGAGTTTGCTCTTAAACCCCTTGGCAATGTCAACTTCTTTCTAGGTATTGAAGTCTCTCAGAAAAATCATAGTTTTTTTCTTTCTCAAACAAAATACATTCGTGATCTTCTTGTAAAAACAAATCTTTTAGATAGTCATCCTCAACCTTCTCCTTATGATTCCGGTATAAAATTGCACAAAACCGATAGTCCTAGTTTTTATGATCCTACTCTCTATAGAAGCACAATAGGTGTTTTGCAATACCTTACCATTACTCGACCTGACATCTCATTCATTGTAAACAAACTTAGTCAATTTCTTTAGCATCCCACTGAACTTCAATGGAAAGCATGTAAACGTCTTCTTCACTATCTCAAAGGCACAATTGATAGTTCTCTTATTTGTTTTGTCCTTCTCCTTATCTTCATCTTTCTTCTTTTTCTGATGCCGACTGGGCTGGATCCATTGATTATTGAAAATTTACTGGAGGGTATTTTATGTTTCTTGGCACAAATTTGGTATCCTGAAGCTCAAAGAAGCAAGGCGTGGTTTCACGCAGTTTCACAGAATCTGAATATAGATCCCTAGCTAATACGTCTATGGAACTTGTGTGGATAAAGTCTCTTCTCACAGAGCTTGGTTTCTCTTTGTCACATCTTATTTGGTGCGATAACAAAAGTGCCTCGGCCCTGGCTTTAAATCTGGTGCTTCATGCACATACAAAGCATATTGAAATCGATATGCATTTTGTATGTGGTCAAGAATGAGCTTGAAGTTCGTCATGTATCTTTTGAAGATCAACTTGCTGATATACTCACGAAGCCTGTCTCTATCACCAGGTTTCAGCAGCTAGTGTCTAAACTTCCTTTCACAGAGATAGTTTCTTTTGCATTGGGGTTGTATTATAATATAGAAAAGAATATTCTAGATGCTGAGTTGACAAGTTTGTTAGAGGCCGTTAGTAAGTTAACAAAAGCTCATGAAGAGAGCGTGATTGTAAACTGTATAAATAGAGATCGAAGATAATGGAAAGATACTTTTTCTGCATATCTCATTATATCTAACATAGTGGAAGACCGAGGGGTGGCGTGTTGCATAAAGTTGTGATTAATTAAGAGTTTTGAAAAATAGACTAAGTTTTACTTAATTACGAGTAAAAATTACATGCAAACATTGTAATGAATCATAATAAATGTGGCAATTTACCACACAAGATAAAATTGATTGAAAATTTAAAATAAAAAATTAACGTTCAATAATACAATGTAAGTTTATTATCCATTTGTTCCCTGGCATGATGATAAGAGGGTTAGATATAATTATCTACGGCATCCGGTCGATTCACCTTCTTGTAAGATTGCAGACCATATGTGGCCAAATTTTGCGTCGGAGGTGAGAAATCTTAGATTAAGTCTGTTGACATATGGGATCATTTCCCATAGTCTGATAAACACTACGTATAGTTGTTAGTCAGTTTTGTCTGTCACTTACAATCTTTCTTTGTGGCTCTATTTGAAACAAATGTTTATTATGCGTACCTTATTGATTGTTGGACTAAAGCAGTTCGAGAGTAATATCGATGTCAATTTAGATTCTTTGATATCGATGTCGATTTAGATTCTTTAATTGATGACTTAAGACAATTATGATCAGAAAGCGTTCGACCTTATTCTTTAATTAGAAATGTTTAAAATTCAATCAATTTATCTATTTAGTGAGAGGTTTCCCACTCTCCCTCTTTCTCCCCTCCCCCTCTTAGGGGACTCTTAGGAGGGTGTATTGGTTGTGGAGTATGTAGGATTTTTTTAGACTTTCAAAGTTTGGGGGTATTCAATTCAGATTTTTACAAGTCTTTAAAAATCCTGAGGTATTCAATACGGATTTTAAAAAGTCTTAAAAAATCTTAAGGTATTCAATAGTCTATGGATTTTAATACTCTATGGATTTTCTTTGATTCTCTTCCAAAAATATAAATATTTCACTCTCCAAAATCTCTTCTACCAACCAGAGATTTCTACGTATTCTCTATTTCTACGTATTCTCTCGGAGAACTCTGAAACGAAAGGTCAGAAGAAAAAACCCTTCGTTGTTCTTCTTCTAACAAAGGTACTACACAAATCTTTCTATCTCTTTGTTTTGGATTTCGTTTCTCCTCTTACACATGGACGCACAGCAGCAGCGGCAGAGAATGGGGATTCCGCCGCCACGGCCACCACCTGGTGCCAACGGCGGCGGGGATTTCTCCTACATTCTTACTGTTCTAGCCATGTTCCTCGCAATGGTAACAACAATGTTGTAACCTATATCGTGCTTTTGATTTTGCCGCACGGGCATCTGGATTGCTTCTATTTAAATTTTGAAGTTGCAATGTCTGCGAAGCTGACTTATTTACTTTGATAATCGATTGCACCTTCTTTTTTTTGTTGATTTAGGCGTAGTTGATTCTCTCTCTTAGGGTTGTATAAGTTGCGATGATCGTAGCTATTTTTTTCCATTTTGTTAGTGCTGACTTATTAATTTTCCCTTTGATTTTCAATATATATTTGATCATTTACATGTAAGATAAAGTGGTGACAATTTTGAATTTCACAAGAGTTCCTGCTATGAATTTCACAAAATGTCAGGCACGTTATGTTTTTGCTTTCAATATTTGCAATGAAGTAATGATATGAAGGCAACACTTTGTTATTTACCTTCAAATGTAATGTTGGGATTTATATTTTCATGATAGTAACCTGTGGGTGCTGTTGTTCCCTAGTATTGATACAAAATACAAACTCTGTAACTTATCCAGTAGAAGACAAAATTGACATGTTTTGGTGGATTGTTGTTGCCAATAATTGATCAAATAAGAGAGCTAACATACATGTGTATTGCTAAATAATCTCTGGTTTTAATTGAAATTGGGACTTTCTTACTGAGAAATTATGCAGTGTTGAATTTTCACTTCTTCTACTCTATGTTTACCTGACGCTAGTTTCTTTCCGTGATCCATCCTTAAAGTTCCCTCCAACCAATATAATTTTACAATTTGTATCATTTTATCTTTTCAGTAGATGTTCAATCTGATTGTCTCTGTTGGAACTAATCTATTTATTTCTGTATGGATGTCAGTCTAAGTTATTTTATTTTATTTTATTTTTAATTTACCCATTCATATGGTTTAATAAATTTCTAGCAATAACCTTCTGGTGGTACCCTGTTTATCTAATATGCCTGCTTTTGTGGTTCAATGAGCTCTACATGTACAGGTTCTTTAACTCAATGGCTGAATATATGACTGGTACATGTGTGCCAGATAAAAATATTTGATACTGAAATTCTTTCTTTTGTGGATTGCCATCGAAGTTTTGTAGTAAAGTACATTTTTGACGTCTTATGATTCTTCAGATAACCAGATTCTACGAATTTTATGGCTATGTATTTTACAAAAAGTACTCCTTTGTCCTGTGAAATTTTGTTTCAGTTGCTGATGTATTTGAATGTTATCTACTCCCAGTATGCTGAATGTTAAATGCTACTCTTTACATAATGAAGTATACTAAAAACAATTAGGTTGGTTATTTTTAATCCAATTTGAAGAAATAAAGAATATCCACTACAAGAAAAACGGTTATAGACAATACGTTATAGACCATGGGGATTTTATTTATGTGGTCTATATTGTTATAGACCACGGTGGTATCTTTTTCCGTGGTCTATTAGCATTTCAATAGACGACGGGGAACTAAACCCCGTGGTCTATTACCGCTATTAAATAGATAAAGACAACGACTATGCTTTTCCGTGGTCTTTTACCTTAATAGACCACGTCATCAGGTCCCGTTGTCTATCAGCGCCTAAAATTTAGCGGTTATAGACAACACGGTTTTAAAAACCGGTGGTCTATGATTATTAAAAAACTTAAACACGATTTTTAATATATGAAACACGTTTCAGTTTGCCTTATTTTCTTTTTTTTTTAATTGAAAAAAACCTTAATCCCTAAATTCCCAAATTTGGGAATTCAATCGCAGACTTCATCTCTATTCTTCACCCTTCTCCATCGCGCCGACCACCACCACACTCCAACAACAATTCTGCCACCGCCGATCGCCACCACTCCTCTCCCCCTCTCTTCCTCTTCTTCTTCCCCGCCGCCCAACACCACCACTCCTCCGCCTCTATTCATCTTCTTCCCCAACGAATTTCTGTCCAAATTCCTCTCATCTCTACTGCAAATCACTGCCACTGCTGCCTTTCTCGCACCACCGATGCTGCCATCCTTGCACCAATGCTATCGTGCGCCGCCCCGCTGCTGTCGTGCAAACGGCGGTATAAATCGGGTTATGCTTCCTGAAATTTGTAGACACTCTTTCCCCTCTTTTATTCCTGCGACGAGGGTTTCGTTTTCTCCCCTTTTTAATCTTCTATGCAATTACAGTTGCAATATTGTGAAAATCGTGTGTGGTATGTATCAATTTTTTTATATGCAGCATGGAAAATCGTGAAATATTGGAAGAAGAAATAGAAGAAGAAGAAATGGAAGAAGAAATAGATGAAGATTTGGAGATGAAACTTTACGAAAAGGTTAGGCTCTTGATGTTGGCAATTAAGGCAGTGATAGTTTTATTAGGAAATATTACTATGATGCCTCCGCGTATTGAACTTTCTTTGAAGCGACGACCAATTACTAGAATTGGTTATCATTTTGTACGTAATATGATCGAAGGAGATCCACAAAGTTTTCGACAGTTGTATATGATGTATCCGGATGCATTTCTAAAGTTATGCACTATCATTAGAGAGAAAACTCATCTAGAAGATACAAGATACATATGTGTTGAAGAAATTGTGGCAACATTCTTGATCATTGTAGGACACAACGATCGATATGGTAATGTTCGCCAAAGGTTCGGTCGTTCGCATTTTGCTACTAGTCGAAACTTCAACAAACCTTAAAGGCATTGAACAATATAGCACCAGAATTGATGGTTAAGCCATCTATAGGGATGCCCGCTAAAATTCAGGAAAGTACAAGGTTTAACCCTTTCTTTAAGGTATGAATTCTCTTGATAATATTATATATATATATATATATATATATATATATGACCTATATCAAATGTTGTAGTTTTCTTTTATCAACTATTCACTTTATTTTAGGATTGCATCGGAGCTATAGATGGAACTCATATTCCGGCAATGGTAACAAGTCGAGAAGTAAGCAGTTATCGTAATCGTCATGTTATTCAATCGCAAAATGTTTTGGCAGCTTGCAACTTTAATTTGCAATTCATGTATGTGCTTAGTGGGTGGGAAGGTTCGGCACATGACTCAAAACTTTTAAATGATGCATTATCAAGAAGAAATGGGCTTCAAGTGCCTCAAGGTACCATATTTTTTATTGTGTTTATATTTTTTAAATAGTGACAAGCTAACTAATTAAATATTATATTGTATTTTTAGGTAAATATTTTCTTGTGGGTTATGGATTTGCTAATCGATGTCAATTTTAGCTCCATTACATGGTGTTTGATATCATCTAAAAGATTTTGGTGGTCAAGGTCGTCACCCCAGAAATACAAGTGAGTTATTCAATCTTCGTCATGCATCATTAAGAAATGTGATTGAGAGAATTTTTGGTATTTTCAAATCGCGATTCACAATTTTCAAAACTGCACCTCCGTTCCCATTTCAAACACAAGCAGAGTTGGTATTGGCTTGTGCTGGATTACACAACTTTCTTCGGAAAGAATGCCGCTCTGATGAATTTCCAGTCGAATCTAAAGAAGATCAAGATTCACCACATCTCGACATGGAAGAGGAAAATTTGGAATTCCTTTCTTAAAGCCAATTACAACAAAGAACATAAGCTAATGCATGGAGAACGAGTATTGCTAATGCTATGTGGGAAATGAGGCCGAGGTATAACGGTGATGGAAATGAAGATGATGGCAATGAAGATGAAAATAATAATGATGAATAATAGTGTATTTTTTTTGGAACTAATGTATTTTTGGTATTTTTTCTAAACAATTTGAATAATTTATTTTATATACAAGTGTGTTTCATATACATTTTGTTTCGAGCTCCGACTGTGTTTCAACGGTCGTTGGTTTCCAGTTCTAGCGGCGGCTGAGTTTCACCCTGTGTTGGGTTGGTGGATTTCACAATCCAGTGAAGTCGATGAAAATCCATGTAAATCAATAAAAAAAAGTCAGTCAAACGCTGCGTGGAGTCTATGAATCTATTACTATATTAAAGCAAAATAATTTGCAATGCACTTTCCCGCTCATTCATAAATTTTCCCTCTCATTTCGCATGCCACATGCAAATAATTGTACATTTTCCAATGCAAATTATAAATGTACATTTTTCCATGTCATTTCATTTTTTTAAATTCAAATATTAAACTTTAGAGCCTAAGAAATTTAGTTCACTATATAATGATGTGTATGTTGCATTATTATACTAAAATATAGTAATTATTTTATTTATTGTTACGTTAATTAATTTTTTGTATTTGCTAAATGTATTATTTTGTGTAAGAAGATTCACATAGATAAATTTTTTTAGTTTGAATTATTTAATTAGATTATATAGATATAATAATATCTAAGTAATGCTCTATTAACATCTAAAAATGTAAAAATCGAAATACAATCAGCGCAATGCGCGCGGGTAAATCTAGTTTTCTATAATCACAAACTTTTTAAAGTAAAAAAAAATCCAACAGAATCTCAATTGAATACACCCCTTAATCTCGATTAAATATTATAGAAATCAAAATTTAAGAACCAACAAATAAAATAAAATAAAAATAACAAATTAACAAAAAAAAATTACGTGCATCATCAAGAAGACTACAGCAGTTTTAAAAAATGGCACCGTTCCACCATTTTTCTTTTCATCCATTGTTCTGATCTGTTACCTCTCTCTCTCTCTCTGTAGACTTTTTTCTTCAGAATTATACATTGCAGAACACCGCATTTTGAAAGGTAAAAAGTAAGGTTATTGCAAATCTTCGCTAATTCTAAACGTTTTCGCGTTCTTTTTTTTTTTTCGTCGTTCGTGTCGGGATTTCGAAAATGTGGTTGCGTTCATTTATTGCGATCTATTTTGCGTGGATTTAACCTAGATTACGCTCAAATGTGATTAAAATTTTCTGCAGCCTTTTCCCCTAACATCAACTGCCAATTTTAAATTTTTTTTGTGCATTTGGTGTTGGGCTGATTCTGAAAACGTAGTTGATACAAAGATTTTTAGAAGTTTGAATGCATCCATTGTTATTATTACTGTAGAATCTGCAGAGGTGATGGGAAACTGTTGTTTTCGTGCGATCTGGTGAGAGAAGGTTGGTATTAGAGATGTCAGGAGGCGATGGATCGGGCGCGGCGCAAGCCGACAGAGACCCCTCCGTTCGACAATTTGTTGCCAATGGAGTTTTCATGCAAACAAATGAAGTTGAAGCAAAGCTTGATGAGGGCAATATTCAAGAGGCTGAATCTGCATTGCGAGATGGTTTATCACTCAGTTTTGAGGTTTGTTTATTGTGAACCTTTACCTTTTACTTCCCCTAATTTGAGTATTACATGGTACTGATATCTGGATTTTTGTATCAATGTTGTGATTGTAGTTTGAAATCTGTGGCTTGTTTGATTTAAATTTTAATCTCCAAACTGTTTTCAACTTTCTGTTATGCTAAATCTGCACCTTTGTTTTATTACTAGCTTCTTTGTTATGTCATCATCTGATAACTTAGTGTTGGTCCTACCATACAAAAAACCAAACAAATTTTCACTTTTCACTCCTATAACACTAAAAAACAATGGAAATTGGAAATGTTGAAATCAAGCCACCACTGAACTGTCATTCGTAATTAAAGAAAAAGTCGTTATGTTGTTAAACGTTGATCTTTTGAAGAATTTTTGTTTTATTACTTGGCATTACCCTGGAAGAGATGTTAAACTAGGCATATTCATAGCCCATATGTGACTTTCCTCGCAAGAAGTTCTTTGAGGTTATTTATTCGAGTTCATTTTGTAATGAACTTATAAGTGAGTGATTTTGGTAGGTTTGTGATTCCTCCACCAAATCCTCATCTCAAGGCTAATCCTTAAGTTTAGGTACGACCCTAATGAATTGCCCTAGTTTTTCATTTTTCTTGTGAAAGTAATTTTAGCATAAACCTCTACCTACAAGGAAGACTAACTCTAGATGAAGAATATAGGGGAAAAAAAAAATTGATCTCCCAGCTCTAAATCATTCAACTTGTTGTAGAAAACAATTTGGTTTCCATAATAACCTCTGTCATGTGTCCTGTGTAAAATCTGGTCTCAATTTTATGACTATTATTGGCTGTATTTTGGGTGGGATGTGACTCAGCTAACTTGCAATGTTATCTTGTAATATAATTATTTAACTAGTTGGAACTGAAGCTAGTCTGGCAACAAAGCTTGTATATAGATGCTTGCTAATAGAGGATTATTTAGTCATCAAATTTCCCATAAGTATGATTTCTGATATGTATAGCTAGGCATGATCTCACCTCTGCAGCAAGCTTCCAAGATGCAAAAAAACAAACTTCCTCAGCTGCATTTTCTGCAAAGTTCTGGCTGACTTTTATTTCTTTTAAGTTCAAATTTATGAAGTTGTTTTCTAGTTATCTATAATGTGGGTCCATGATTTTTATTTTTATTTATTTCCAGTGAATTTTCTAGCAGCTATAGTTGCCAAAAGATGCTAGGAAATAGACCTATAATTTATAAAAGAATGTGCCTGCTAATTGTATGCTGAAATATTGAGAATTTAACTTCACCAAGTTTGTTCTTCAAATCAGCAATCTATCTAGTAATAACACTTGTATAAACCAACATTAAATTCTTTAGTTTTTTATTTTTGAATGTTTGTTGCTTAGTATTAAAAGTAGATGGTGTGGTCTTACTATATTCGACTTTAGAACTGTAGTTTTCTTGGAAAATAGTGCTACCTTTTCAGATTTAGTAAGAGTATTACCTTTAGAGTATTATTACTTCTGTTCTTTTTTCTTTCGGAAAGGGATTAGTTCTGATTTTTGAATTGATCATAAGTTTCACATCCTTGATGTTATGCGTATTACTTTCAAGATTCATTTGTATCGGGATTTTATTCTTGTCATTCGTTTTACCCCTACAGTTACATATAAATGTCCTTGCCTGTAGGCTGAACAGGGGTAAGTATGAGTGAAAAGCATTATTTGGGACAATGATAATCACATGTTAGCTTTCATATACCTCTGCTAACCCTGCTGAGTGTTACATTTGGAGCTTCCATTTCCTAGTAAATGATCTTGTTTGGCTGTTTTCTAGTTTGAATCTCTTGGACTCTTTGTTGATGAGTGAGATAGATGTGTTTATCCTGCCCTGTTTTTTGAAGTTGCTGAGTTGTTGCACATAAGAGTACGTGTTTAGATGAACACCCTTGCATTTCCTCAGTAGCATTATTTGCAAATCTTGTTTACTGTAAATTTTCCTGGCCCCAACTTTACTAATTATTTCATGATTAAATAAAAGATCAGTCCCCAAAATGACATTTTGTCAAATTATTGTCAGGAAGCAAGAGCTCTTCTTGGAAAGTTGGAATACCAACGAGGAAATGTTGAAGGTGCTTTACGCGTCTTTGATGGAATTGATCTTCAAGCAGCCATACAAAGGATGCAACAATCTCTAGGTGATAAGCCGACTTCCAAAAAGGGGCGTACTCGCAGTGATTTAGCATCTGTTGTCTCACAGAATGCAACTAACCTTGTGCTTGAGGCCATATATCTGAAAGCCAAATCTCTTCAGAAGCTGGGAAAATTAAGTGGTAATATCCTATTTATATTATTTCAAAAGGTTCTGAGATAATCATAAATTTCTTTCAATTGATAACAAATGGAATATACCTTTCTCTTGATATAATCTAGAGTCGGCTGAAGAGTGCAAAAGTGTGCTTGATGCTGTAGAGAAGATATTCCCTGACGGAATACCTGATGCATTGGTAGAGAATAAGCTTCAAGAAACTGTAAGCCATGCTGTCGAACTTCTCCCAGAATTATGGAAGCAAGCTGGACACTATACTGAAGCGATGTCTGCCTACCGCCGAGCCCTACTAAGTCAGTGGAACCTTGACAACGATCGTTGTGCAAGGATTCAAAAAGCGTTTGCAATTTTCTTGCTGTATAGTGGGTTTGAGGTTAGTCCACCCAGTTTAGCTGTTCAAGTTGAAGGTGCATATGTACCTAAGAATAATCTGGAAGAGGCCATTTTACTTCTGATGATTGTTATGAGAAAGTTTTGCCTTGGTAAGGCCAAGTGGGATCCATCGGTACTAGAACACCTTACTTTTGCTCTATCAATATGTAGCCAAACTTCAGTTTTAGCAAAGCTACTTGAAGAGATTATGCCCGGAGCAATGCATCGTATTGAACGATGGAAAGCTATGGCACTGGCCTTAACTGGAGCTGGACAGAATAATTCTGCCATAGAACTGCTGAGGAAGTCGTTACACCAGCATGAGGAGCCAAATGATATCTTGTCTTTACTGCTTGCAGCCAAAATATGCAGTGAGAATGTGTTTTTGGCTGCAGAGGGAGTGAAATATGCACAAAAGGCAATTA
Organism: Agastache rugosa; assembly: GCA_031470985.1. Taxonomy (NCBI): domain Eukaryota; kingdom Viridiplantae; phylum Streptophyta; class Magnoliopsida; order Lamiales; family Lamiaceae; genus Agastache; species Agastache rugosa. The sequence goes on from CM062603.1 coordinate 6,122,608, forward strand.
TTAATGCACTTGAATCAAAACCACATTTAAAAGGCGTCGGCCTCCGTATGTTGGGCCTTTGCTTGGGAAAGCAAGCAAAAATGTCTTCCTCAGACTCTGAGAGATCTCGCCTTCAGTCAGAGGCTCTGAAATCATTAGACAGTGCGTTAGCTTTAGAGCCTGAAAACTCAGATCTCACATTTGAGTTGGGAATTCAATATGCTGAGCATCGGAATCTTGATGCAGCTTTGCGATACGCCAAGCAGTATTTAGATGCGACAGGTGGATCTATGATAAGAGGTTGGAGACTGCTCGCTTTGGTTCTATCTGCCCAACAGCGCTTTTCAGAGGCTGAAGTGGTTACCGATGCCGCTTTGGATGAAACTTCAAAGTGGGATCAAGGGCCACTGCTGAGGATGAAAGCAAAGCTAAAAGTTTCTCAGTCGCTGCACAAGGATGCAATTGAAACTTACCGTTATCTTCTTGCATTGGTACAAGCCCAAAGAAAAAGTTGTGGAGCTCTTGCAAGTGCACCTCAGGTTGAATTCTGGATCTTAGATACTTAGCCAGTTAATTGTGTACAAGTGTGTTTTGCTTTTGTTTGATGTGGCATTCATGGTAGCTAACTCATCCGTCCTCATTCGAGAATATCCTATGCCATTCCCTTTATTTTGATTAATGATTCTTGAACATATGTCATCTCTCTGGTTACCCTTTGAGTCGAATATTTTTTTTTATAACAGGCATAATCACTTGTGTGTTGTGTAGGTGGAGGATGGGAATGCAAACGAATATGAAGTTTGGCATGGACTTGCAAAATTATACTCTATCCTTTCTCACTGGAAGGATGCGGAGGTTTGTTTAGGGAAAGCTAGAACGCTGAAAGAGTATTCTGCAGAAACACTGCACACGGAAGGTAAGTACTCAAACTCTTTGCCTTTAATAGGTTTAAAAGAAAACTAAAATGAAATTTCTCTAATATTATTTTAATTTTTTTTTACTGGTTTCTCATGAAAATCTGTGCCACTCATGTTTAAATACTGTGAAACACTACAAATACACTCTTTATAGAGAGACTTTATGACTTAATTTAGGTGAATTTTGATGTTCTTTGAATATAACTTGTGGCAGCAGAAGTCTGGGATCCATATCGAGATTCTATGAAAAAATTAACTCCAAGCAGAACCTGTTTTAATGCATTTCTTCTTTGAATTTCATCCAGTTAAATTGCTAGCAAGATTAGGTTTGGCGATCCAATTAAGTAATAAGCATATAAAAAATATTCCTGGCTGCATATATTATGTGATACTACATAAGTAGTTTATTCCAAAAGTACATCATTTATGACAGAAGTAATTATCTAACTGAAGTTCAGATTATATATACCTGCATTCGGGTTTCATTCTTTTGGTTTATAGTGCAAATGTCCTAAGTTAGGGAAGAAATGGTGAGTGTCACTTATGTGAGTATAACCAAAAAAATCAAACTTATTTGTACTTACTATTATGTATACTTTTCGACATTTGTATGGTATTCATTCTTTGAAATAACTAATTTTAATTAGATGGTGTATAATCTACTTATAATATAGTATATGAGAATTATATTAAATAGTATAAAAATAGCAAGAACATTGTACGGAATAGCCAGTACATGAATGCTCATACTTAAATTTTGTTCCAGGTGTTATGCATGAAAAACAAGGGCGTATTAATGAAGCTTTGGCTGCTTATATCAATGCCCTTCTGTTGGAACCAAAATACGTGCCTTGCAAGATTCTAATTGGTTCAGTTTTGTCGAAAATGGGACCAAGGATGTTGCCGGTGTCTAGAACTCTACTTTCAGATGCATTAAGGATTGAACCCACCAATTATATGGCTTGGTACCAGTTAGGCATAGTTCACAAGGTTGATGGTCGGATAGCTGATGCTGTGGACTGTTTCCAGGCAGCATCCGTTCTCGAAGAATCTGAACCAATTGAGAGTTTCAGTTCCATCTCTTGATTTCTTTCTAACCACTCCAAGTATCATTCTTTGATTCTTTGTTAACAAATTTTAATTTTCTTGTTTCTGTGTCATTGTTAAGCGCTGTCGTAGCTTGCTATCTGCAGAACTTCCCAGATCTTTAAGAGATACTCGTTACTGTAAGGTAACCTCTGTAATAGCTGATTATTAAGGAAGAAAAAGAAAAAGGAAAAAAAAAATAGAACACAAATTTATAGATTTTTGGAAACTGTAATTTGTAATTTTATGTAGTACATTGTTCCCTCCTATTTTATTTTCGAAATTATGACCAAATGTCTGTAACAAGAAATTGCTTGACATGGTTTATACTCTGTATCTAACTGCTTAAAAGGTTTGAGTAAGATCAGAATTAAAATCTACTTGTAACAGTTACCAGTCTGTCTCTATCCTTCCAATCTATGCTTAGCACGTTGATTTAATAGATATTTTGAAATGAGATTAGTTCTTGCGATGTTTGCTTTGTTTAGCTCGTTGATTGTAATAACAAGTATATATGAAGATATGGTTATCCTATAACAGAGACATTTCTGTAATGACCGGGTTGAAATTATCACAACGATTGATCTTCTACTCCATCTGAATTGTATCGGAAACATGCAAAATAGAAATCGGGGGGGGGGGGGGGGTGTGGACCCTCCGACACCCAAATTAGTATTCAATTGTTTAGAGAGAGTAAAATGAGGAGTGTAAATGTGTGTGAATGTCGTAAAGAAGAACATACCTTAATTTAGAGTAAATTGAGTATTTATAAGCTTACCATGGTCGGGAGCATTTTCATCTTTTCAACAATACTTGGTTTCGGAGGTGAGCTTCGTCAAGGCTCAGAGGTCAACACTAAAGCGACAAGGCTCAAATGTCAGCAACTCTGAAGTTTCAGGGATTAAATGTCAGCTATGAATTATGAAATACTGGGACTCAAATACAAGCTCTCAAGCTTTGTCAGCACTCCAGCTCTGTCCAGGCTCAAATGATGCCTTTATTCTTGTTTGGCTATTATTTTATCTCTTCGGTCATGATTTTAAGGTGGTGGCCTCGTGGGCCTTCCTTCTTTTGCTACTTGGATCGATATACGAGTCCACGCTGGATAATCCCACATCAATTTCGAAGTTAAGAGCTATGAATTGGGGGGCTATCGATTGATAATTTTAGGGTTTATTTTATAATTATTAATTAATAATAATTTTTGGGACTACGTAAATAAAATAGTACAATTAATAGGGTTTATTTTATAATTATTAATTAATTATAATTTTTGGATCTATAGAAATAAAATAGTAGTGCATTTAATATAGTTAAATTTTTTTTTTAATTAGGGGACTATATAGTGTAAAATGAGGATTATGTTTAGAATCGCTCTTTTAATAATTTGAAGATACTACTCCCTCGTCTCCAAAAGTGTGGTGCATATTTAATTTATTGTAAAATATAAAATATTAGTTGAACCACACTAACGGGAGAGTAATATTTATGCTTTCAAATAGCTCATTGAAAGTTGACAACATCAAATTTGAAACTTACAATAAATAGAATTTGTTCTCGGAGAAGTTTCACGCCCACAAGTCTTTAGTTAATAGGATAATCAAAGTGATAATGAAGAAGACTGAAGGATCATCAAAGAGTAAAAATGTCAAATAGTCACTATGGTTAGTGAAAAATAAAAGTTATCAAAAACTTAATTTAACATAAATTTTGTCAGATTTTAGATTTTTTGGACAAATTTATCCTTAATCTCCTTTATAGTCAAATTTCTCTCACATTTGTCCCCCCTCTCTCTCTCTCTCGTCCTCTCTCTCATTGTAAACTCAAACCTCCGTCTCTCTACCGCCGTCGACTATACATCAAGACGGCGCCGGCGCTGAAATTAAATCCAAACATTCCTGCGACAACACCGCCTCACAAAACGACGATCCCAGCCACAAAACTTTAGATCCGATCCCGATTCAAACGCCAAAACATAGATCCGATGATTGTGTTATAGAAAAGCAAAAAACTAGATCCAGTCACGATGGTGCCGATTTAGAAAATGGAGAGCCGAAATTGTGGTGAGATTGGTACGAAATGGATTCATTCGTACCACTCGTACCAATATATGGTGCGTCACTAATTGGTACGAAAGGAACGAATGAGTTCATTCGTCCCTTTCGTACAAGTTTTGGTGCACCACTAGATAATACGGATGGGACGAATGATTTCATTCATACCACTCGTACCAAGTAATGGATCACAACTAGTTCGTACGAAACGGAACAAATGAATTCATTCGTACCAATCATAAAAAATAATTGCACTGCACCGTGGTACATTTGAGACGAATGAGATTCATTCGTACATGTTGTGCCAAGTTCACTGGAATCTGCTGCTATTTCAAAGAACGAGCAGCAAAACTGCTGCAGAAATAGCACCAAAAACACCCCACGAACAACCCTTTCCCCAAGCACATAATCAAGCAACGTGTAATCCAACTCCAATCACAAATTTAGCCACACTCACGAAATCGCAAAGACCACCATAATAATTCTGAAAAATCAAAACTCCACGGTGACCTTCTAGCCGACGCGAGTGTCGATGCAGAGGGATCTGGAATTGTTAGAGATGAGGTCGTGGCACTGCAGAACGGAGAAGAATTTGGCGAATTTATTGACCTTGCGATCCCAATCGCGAGCGGTCCATATCTCGCGGAGCTTGGGGTCACTGGCGTTGAAGGTAGTCTTCATAGGAGGAGTAAGTCGGGGCGGATCTTCAGGTTAGAGGGTAGGGTGGCGTCGACGGCGGCGGATGGTGGGGGAGGGCAGAATCCGTTTCGATAGTAGCAGAGAGAGAGAGAGAGAGATTACATATGAGATTAAAAACGGAATGACGGAATAACAAGAAGAGAGAAATATACTCAAATAATTAAATAAAGGGTATAATTGTCTTATCACATTAAAATATGCTAAAATTTATAACAAATTAAGTTTTTGACAATATTTATTTTCCATTATCCATAGTGGCTATGTAACATGATAAACTCATCAAGTTGATGGAACTTTATGGAAAAAGTTAGCAACATTTAGAAAGTAAAGTATGATGAAATTCAAATGAAATGTGAAATATTTATTAAATTATCATTATACATTGAAAACTATAAAATCCAGTTGGAAATTAATAAATCTTGAATAATGGATTAATTTCAATACAATAGAAATAATTTAATTAAGTTAATTGAATTTTAAGGTTAATTAAATGAGATTAATTTCTCATTTGAATTAAGAAGATAGGCGCTCTAGGGCTTGTGTGTCTTTCCCCAATATATATACACACACAACACACACTATCTCATCCTCTCTCTCTCCTCTCTCTCTCATCATCGAGCTTAATCTTATCTGTAAAAACACAATGGCTGCTGCCGCCATGACCACAACCCTCCTCACCACCTCTTCTCTCTCTAAAACCCAACTCTCCTTCTTCCATGGTTCCCCCCTCTCCCTCTCAATGCGCGCCGCCCGGCCCCGCCCCCTCAAATCCGGCCTCTCAATCACCATGTCCGCCGCCAGCCCTCCCCCCTTCAACTTTCAACCGATTAAAGAATCCATGGTCGACGGAGCGCCGAAACTGGTAAAACACATAACACCTTTGACACTGAATTGTATTCCAAAATTGATTGGAAATATTATTTTTGTGCTGAATTCAATTACAGGGCGCGATGACGATGATGAATTCTGGGCAGAAACAGAAAGCGGCGGATTTGGCGCTGAGGGCATTGGGGCAGCGGAATGCTCATGGTGGATCCAAGCGATCCTTCCCTAAATCCAAGGGATCTTTTCGCAAGCGATTGCCCCCAATTCAATTGGGCGATCGAATTGATTATAGAAACATGAGTTTAATCAGTCGCTTTATTAGTGAACAGGGGAAGATATTATCTAGACGAGTCAATAGATTGACCTTGAAACAACAACGGTTAGTTACTACTGCTATAAAACAAGCTCGCATTTTATCTCTGTTGCCTTTTCTCAATAACGAAAAACAATTCGAAAGAATTGAGTCGACCACCACTAGAACTAGTACTGGTTTTAGGAACAGAAATAGGTAGGCTAGTTTTTTCTTCACTTCAATCCGAATTCGAAGTTACAATTGGTGTCGCATTATCCGTTGTAAAATTTGTGTTATTCCCATAAGTAGTAGTTTGTATTCTGACACTGAGTAGTATTTATTGAAGGTCAATATTTTGCCTTTGTTGATTACTGAATTCGAAGTTACAATTGGTGTCGCATTATCCGTTGTAAAATGTGTATTATTCCCCTAAGTAGTTTGTATTCTGACACTGAGTAGTATTTATTGAAGCTCAATATGTTGCCTTTGTTGATTACTGAGTTCGAAGTTGCAATTGGTGTTCGTTATCCGTTGTAAAATGTGTGTTATTCCCATAAGTAGTAGTTTGTATTCTGACACTGAGTGGTATTTAGTGATGCTCAATATTTGCCTTTGCTGATTACTGAATTTGAAGTTACAATTGGTGTCGCATTATCCGATGTAAAATGTGTGTTATTCCCATAAGTAGTTTGCATTCTGACACTGAGTGGTATTTATTGAAGCTCAATATTCTGCCATTGTTGATTACTGAATTGTGTAGCTGTAACATAGCAAAGCTCTCAACTGTTTTGGAACTTTGTTTGCAAAGTCGTGTTAGTCTTTTAGTTCTTTAAGCTTTTTACGTTTCTGTCAGCATCTCTTGAGGCTTTATTCTTGTTATAAATAGTTTCCCTTGGCTCTTTTGTATGTATGTTTTCATCATGAAATACATAATATGAAACTTTCTTTCCCCAAATTTCTCTCTGAATTCTGTTAGTATACTTTTCACTGAGTAGTATTTATTGAAGCTCAATGTTCTGCCTTTGTTGATTACTGAATTGTGTAGCTGTAGAATTTCAAAACTCTCAAAACTGTTTTGGAACTTTGTTTGCAAAGTCATGTTTGTCTTTTTAGTTCTTTAAGCATTTTACGTTTCTGTCAACATCTCTTGGGGCTTTATTCTTGTTATAAATAGTTTCCCTTGGCTCTTCTGTATGTATGTTTTCATTATGAGATGCATAATATGAAACTTTCTTTCCCCAAATTTCTATCTGAATTCTGTTAGTATACTATTCACTGCATTTCCAATTCTTTCGCATTCAAAATAAATTGTCTACTTTGCTAGCATGTATTGTTAGTATACTATTCACCGCATTTCCAATTCTTTCGAATTCATGAATTGTCTAGTTTGCTAGCATGTATTTTTGGCGCATTTGCTACATAAGGTGTTGGCATTGACATTTTTTTCTCCGGAAATCAAGAGCACCGAATCCTCCTAATTTTCTTGCTACCAATGCTGCCCGTTCTTGTACCATGGTTTGGCTTCTTGGGCGCCCTTCTTGTTGTGTGCTCACGGCCTAGCCTTGGTACTCAGATGGTGTCGTGAGGGCTCTATCCGTCTTTGGCTACGCATTTTGCAGGTCGCCTCTTTTGGATGTGGCGTTTATTGAGAATGTTGTCTTCCCTGCAAGTTTTGCTTGATAGGGAGGGTTTCTTGCCTAGATTGGGCGTGAGTGCGTCTCCCTCGGGCATTAGTGAGCTCTATTGAATCACAGAAGTATGTGAGACTATTTTAGGGATCTTGACGTGTAAGACTGTCTCACACGAGACTTATCGATCCCCTTATTGAATGCGTTGATGAAGAGAATTTGTTGATGGAATGATATGGTAGAATATGGGAGGAGGAGGAGGATCATGTTCTGTTAAGCCCTGTTTGTGGTTCGTATATACAAAATTGAAAAGAAGTGGTTTTGGAATTGGATTTTGTGCATTGTGATGTATGTCACGATTGATTAATTCTCTTCTTGTAAAGTTTTTTAGACAAAAGCAATCACTTGTGACATGTTTTTTACTTTTTTTTTCTAATCCGATAGTTACTTTTTATTCTTCAGAAATCAATGACAAATTGATAGTGAACTTCAATCCTTAGTTGTTTTGGAGGCAGATAAATTCATTTTTACGCATTCGCTACACTGATTAATGGTTTATTTATTTGATTGGCTCTACTTAAGGTGTTGGCATTGAAATATTTTTCTTTGGAAATCAAGAGCACTGAATCTTTCTATATATGAATCAGAAAAGCGAGAGGTTAAGTGTAAATTTAGGAGGTGATTGGTAGGGAATGAAATGAGTTACGAATGGAATGAAGGGAGGAATGAATGACGAATCTTTTTTATTTTAAATTATCCTCCTCTCAAAACAATTTTAGAGAGAGAATAATGATGGAAAAATACTTCCTCCGTCTACAATAATTGTATTCCGGGACAATGGATACGGGGATTAATAAAAATTAGGTATAGTGAGTTGTAAATGGAGGAAAAGTAATACTCCCTCCGTCCACGATAAATTTGCCACAATTTCCTTTTTGGTCCGTCCATAAAAAATTTGCCACATCCATTTATAGTAATAGACCCCACACACCTTACTTACTTTTCCACTCACAACACAATTTAAAACTATATAAAAGTGGGACCCTTATTCCACTCACAATACAATCAACCAACAAATTATTAAAATCCGTGTCATCTACAATGTGACAAATTTATTGTGGACGGAGGGAGTATTTTTAGTGGGGGTGTACGAAAATGGAAATAGTACATGTTAGAGTAAAGTTCGAATGCAGCCAGAAATGGTGTACAAAAATGGAAAATGAAAATGGAAATGGGTACAATAATTTAGGGTTATTTATAGTTTGTGGCCTCGACTTTCATCACTTTTTTGTTTGTGGTATGTACTTTAACATTTTTCAAAAAAAAATCTTGTACTTTACGATTTTATCTAAAAAAGACCCACCTTTATTTTCCGGCATTGGAATGATGAATTAGTTGACTGTCTATCTGATGTGGATATTAAAATGACAAGTGTACCGAAACGACGTTGTTTCAGGTTTGACATAATTAAATATTGACAAAGTCATATGACATATAGCTTTTACCATTGAACCTTAAATGTCTTTCTATTCTCGTTCTAAATTATACGTCGACTTTTCGGGAAGAAAGAGTTTAGGACGAGAATAGAAAGACATTTAAGGTTGAATCGTACAAGCTACACGTTGTACGATCTTATCAATTTTTAATTCTGCTCAAATTGAAACGATGTTGTTTCGGTATACTTGTCATTTTAATATCCACATTAGATAGTCGGTCAGATGATTCATCATTCTAACGCCGGAAAATAAAGGCGGGCCTTATTTCATAAAATCGTAAAGTATATGGTTTTTTTGGATAATTTTAAAGTATAGGCTACAAACGGAAAAGTAATGAAAATTCGGACCACAAACTATAAATAACCCAATAATTTATAGATATCACTTAATTGAAAATATAGTTGAATGATATTAATCAAGCCTAAGAAGGAATTCTGGCCTCCTAACCGAATTCAGCAGCGCCTCTATCAACAAAAGATAAATTCTAGATGTGTTCTCTCCTAACGTATAATAGTAAGGGTTAGTCTCCGGTACGACCGGTCTCTAATAAGAGATCAGATCTGGGTCGACCCGAACGTAAAGTGAATTTATTAGAATAAACACGGGAAAAATTAATTATGATTAGTAGTTGGTTCAGTGGCTAATGTGTTGGTCAATTATTTCATAGAGGTCGCGTGCTCGAGTCTCCCAAGCAGCGTAGCTGCACAAAATTCAATATTATTATGTTTCCAACTTGTTTTTTTTCTTCATTATTTCTTTCTTGTTTTATTTTAATTCTTTAATAATTTTTTTATATTTTTAACTTGTTTTTTTCTTCTTTTTTTCCCCTTTCTTGTTTTATTTATATTCTTTAATAAATTTCAATTTTTTTTTAAGTTTCCAACTTGTGTTTTTCTTCATTATTTCTTTCTTGTTTTATTTTAATTCTTTAATAATTTTTTTTATTTTTAACTTGTTTTTTTCTTCTTTTTTTTCCTTTCTTTTTTTATTTATATTCTTTAATAAAATTTCAATTTTGAGTAATTAATTCAAGTAGGACATGTTTCTATTTTTTTAATAATTTAATTTTTAATCCCAATTTAAAAATTTAACAAGCTTAATTAACATATTTCTTGTTTTATGTTTTATTTTTTACTTAATTAATCTAAAAACCAAGTGGTTTCAATCTTAAGGGCAACTACTACTTTTACTAATAATATATTTCAATGTAACAATTATCGTAAATAAAAGTAATATTTGTCCGGATAAAAAATAATATTCACGAGAAGAAAAGTAGTAATAATTTATTTCAATGTATCAATTGTCAAAAACAAAAGTAATATTTTTCAAAAGTAATATTTGTCAGGATAAAAAAGTACTCCAAGAAGAAAAGTAATATTTTTTCAATGTAACAATTATCGTAAACAAAAATAATATTTTTTAAAAAGCAATATTTGTCGGATAAAAAGTAATAATTCACGAGAAGAAAAGTAATATTTTTTCAATGTAACAATTGTCGTAAACAAAAGTAATATTTGTCCGGATAAAAAGTAATAATTTTATTTCAATGTACCAATTATCGTAAATAAAAGTAATAATTTTCAAAAGTAATATTTATCGGGATAAAAAGCAATAATTTACGAGAAGAAAAATAATTTTTTTCAATGTAACAATTATCGTAAACAAAAATAATATTTTTTAAAAAGTAATATTTGTCGATAAAAAGTAATAATTAACGAGAAGAAAATTAATAATTTATTTCAATATAACAATTGTCGTAAACAAAAGTAATATTTTTTCCGATAAAAAGTAATGATTCACTAGAAGAAAAGTAATAATTTATTTCAATGTACCAACTGTCGCAAACAAAAGTAAAATTTTTCAAAAGTAATATTTGTCAGGATAGAAAGTAGTAATTTATGAGAAGAAAAGTAATATTTTTTCAATGTAACAATTGTCGTAAACAAAAGTAATATTTGTCCGGATAAAAAGTAATAATTCACGAGAATAAAAGTAATAATTTACGAGAAGAAAAGTAATATTTTTTCAATGTAACAATTATCATAAACAAAAATAATATTTTTTAAAAAGCAATATTTGTCGGATAAAAAGTAATAATTCACGAGAAGAAAAGTAATATTTTTTCAATGTAACAATTGTCGTAAACAAAAGTAATATTTTTCCGGATAAAAAGTAATAATTCATGAGAATAAAAGTTATAATTTTATTTCAATGTACCAACTGTCGTAAGCAAAAGTAATATTTTTCAAAAGTAATATTTGTCGGGATAAAAAGTAATAATTTACGAGGAGAAAATTAATTTTTATTCAATGTAACAATTATCGTAAATAAAAATAATATTTTTTAAAAATAATATTTGTGGATAAAAAGTAATAATTAACGAGAAGAAAAATAATAATTTATTTCAATGTAACAAATGTCGTAAACAAAAGTAATATTTGTCGGGATAAAAAGTAATAATTTATTTCAAAGTACCAATTGTCGTAAACAAAAGTAATATTTGTCAGAATAGAGAGTAATAATTTACGAGAAGAAAAGTAATATTTTTTTAATGTAACAATTGTCGTAAACAAAAGTAATATTTGTCGGGATAAAAAGTAATAATTTACGTGAAGAAAACTAATATTTTTTCAATGTAATAATTGTCGTAAACAAAAGTAATATTTTTCAAAGGTAACATTTGTTAGGATAAAAAATAATAATTGTCGCATATACAAGTATTATTATTTTCAATATAACAATTATCGTAAACAAAGTAATATTTGACGAGGTAAAAGGTAATAATTAACAAGAAAAGTAATGTTTGGGAATTAATAAATTCTAATTAGAGATTAACAAATATCATTGGAATACAAAAAAAAACAGTAAAACTTAAAAAATAAACAGAACAGATTAGGACACATATGTCACACAGCTTATTAGGACACTTCAAAGTGTCTTAATAGATCAAACAATTCAGAAAAAAAATAGAAAAAGCTAAAAGGGGTATGCTTTTTAAGGGGTTCGAACTCACGACGTGTAGGATGGTAGGCAGAGAGGAAAACTACTAGACTAGTTGTTCAGCTATTAAGTAATCCGGATACAAATTATATAAACCAATTTGGGTAAGATCCGGTCTCAAGCATGAGACCGGTCTCACCCAAGTTTTTGCGTATTAGTAAAACATTTCCTTAATAAAGAATAAATAAATAACAGCATCAACAGCCGTTTCCTTCTTCTTTCTTCTGTAAAATCCCTCTCTAACAATTCTTCCCCCTTCCAAACAGCCTTGTCCTCAAGGCTGAAATTAGAAGTTGGCGAATTCTTTATTCTTTTCCTGGGCTCGTTGAGAAGAATAAAGAATTCGCCAAAAGATGCTTGAGGCTCTTTCCTAGATAAAAAGTCGAGGCCTTGAACGTGTGGTGATTGAACTAGATAGCAAAATTATGGTCGAGATGAACCTCCGTCCGTTGTGAGGATCTTCTCTTTTCGCCATGCGTCTGTTATTAATAAAGGCGATTCGTCTTTTCTTAAGAAAAAAGAAAAAGAAATAATATTTGATCCAAAAGTACATTTATATTATCATCTTTATCATGTGCACTCAAACTCTAGCCCCGATTCCTTTCTATCTTGTCTTCGGACTCCCTAACGTTGCCGTCAACCGCCGCATCCCGGTTCAGAAATTTTAACCCGATTCCCTTTCGGAGCATGCGCCGAACGCGCTATCGTCGGGGTTTCCCCGACCCTTAGGATCGACTAACCCATGTACAAGTGCCGTTCACATGGAACCTTTCCCCTTTTCGGCCTTAAAAGTTCTCATTTGAATATTTGCTACTACCACCAAGATCCGCACCGACGGCCACTCCGCCCCCGCTTGCACGGAGGGTTTTGCAGCGACTGCCGTACCCTCCTACTCATTGGGACTTGGCTCTTGCCTCAACGGCCGGGTATAGGTCGCACGCTTTAGCACCATCTGTTTTCGGGGCTAGTTGATTCGGCATGTGTGTTGTTACACACTCCTTAGCGGATTTCAACTTCCATGACCACCATCGTGCCGTCTTAATCAACCAACACCCTTTGTGGGATATTGGTTAGCGCGCGAGTTGGGCACCGTAAACCCGACTTCACGGTTCATCCCGCATCGCCGCTCTACTTACCAAAAATGGCCCACTTGGAGCTCTCGATTCCACGGCGCGGCTCAACGGAGCAGCCACGACGTCCTACCTCTTGAAAGTTTGAGAAGAGGCCGAGGATGTTGTTCCCCCGATGCCTCTAATCCTTGGCTGTACCTGATAGAACTCGCACTCGAGCTCCAGCTATCCTGAGGGAAACTTCGGAGGAAACCATCTACTAGACGGTTCGATTAGTCTTTTGCCCCTATACCCAAGTCAGACGAATGATTTGCACGTCAATATTGCTGCGGGCGTCCACTAGAGTTTTCTCTGGAAAAGTTCATCATTTTTCGGGTCCCGATGGGTATGCTCACTCAAACCCTTCTCAAAAGATCAAGGACGGTCGGCGGTGCACCCCTTGAGGGGGATCTTGTCGGTCAGCTTCCTTGCACCTTACGGGTTTACTTGCCCGTTGACTCGCACACATGTCGACTCATTGGTCCGTGTTTCAAGACGGGTCGAATGGGGAGCCCACAGGCCAGCACCGGGAGCACGCAGTTGCCGAAGCACGCACGAGGCGTGCGTTGTCCGCCACGATCGCAGCGACAACATTTTATGTGCATATCGACTGCCCAGGCTTTGGCCACCTCCGCAATCCGCACTAGTCCGTGCCCCGAGTCGATTGGCGGACCGGTTCTCGCCATTCCACATCCGATCGGGACACATCGCCGACCCCCATCCGCTTCCCTCCTGACAATTTCAAGCACTCTTTGACTCTCTTTTCAAAGTCCTTTTCATCTTTCCCTCGCGGTACGTGTTCGCTATCGGTCTCTCGCCCGTATTTAGCCTTGGACGTTATTTACCGCCCTATTGGGGTTGAATTTCCAGACAACCCGCCTAGCCGACAGCGCCTCGTGGTGCGACAGGTCCAGCACGATGGGGCTCTCACCCTCTTCGGCGCCCCTTTCCAGGGGACTTGGGCCCGGTCCGCCGCTGAGGACGCTTTTCCGGACTACAATTCGGACGGCGTGGCAGCCCGATTCTCAAGTTGGGCTTTTCTCAGTTTGCTCGCTGTTACTAGGGAAATCCTTGTAAATTTATTTTCCTCCGCTTATTGATATACTTAAACTCAGCGGGTAATCCTGTCTGACTTGGGGCCGCGGTCGAAGATGATGAGCCGTGAGGCACCGACACCGTTGGGTCATTCAATGATGCCCGATCAGACGATGCAGTAGCACGACGACGTGAGATTGATAAGTTCAACTACTACTTGTCGCGACACGAGTCGCCGAGGGATCACATTTGGGCCGATTGCGTGCCGGGGCACACGGGGGCCAATATCCATCCCACCTCGGTCGTGCTGTGCGCGGGGAGGGGACGACGCGATGCGTGATGCCCAGGCAGACGTGCCCTCGGCCTAATGGCTTCGGGCGTAACTTGCGTTCAAAGACTCGATGGTTCACGGGATTCGCAATTCACACCAAGTATCGTATTTCGCTACGTTCTTCATCGATGTGAGAGCCGAGATATCCGTTGCCGAGAGTCGTTATGATATTTTGATAGACAGCCGATCCCCCACACACTCCGCGAACGGGGTGCGGGGGGCGGAGGCTTCGTTTTTTGTTTTCCTTGGTGCATTCCGCGCCGGGTTTCGTTAGCCTTTATCCTTTATCCTTTATCCTTCTCCTTCCCTTGCCTACATTGTTCCACACGAGATTTATGTTCTCGTTTGAATACCCTTATTTTTTTAACTGTGAAAATATTTCACACATTTAGATAGACAATAAGAAGATAAATTGTGCAAAGTTAGGACAAAAAAAAAGAAAAGAAAAAACTAAAAATTGCAAATTCACATAAAAGTTGTGTTATTTGTGGGAAGCCATTTTGCTTTTATATTGTTGACAGGTTCTTTTAGATAAAAACTTGGTTAAAACCAACTCTGCGGCAGGATTAGATAGAATTAGATGATAATTAAGCGAACTTAGAGGCAATTAGGAGGTTATGGGCAGTTAAAGTAATTAGGGGAAATTAAGGAATAATTAGAGTTTATTAATTCCAATTAGAATTTATAAATATTCAAGATTTATTAAACTCCAATAAAATGTAATAATCCCAATTAATTTTATTAATCTCTAATTAGATTTTATTATTTAGATTAATTAAGCTTAGGGATGGCAATGGGTCGGGTTTTTACGGGTACCCGGCTCTCCCAAACCCTAATGGGACGGGTTTGGGAATCATTAAATGGTTTTGGGACGGGTTATGGTAGAAACATTCAAACCCGTGACGGGTTTGGGTCGGGTTTGGGAAATTACCTACGGGTACCCGCTACCCAAACCCATTTATATATATGTAGGATAACAAAATATTATATATATAATTTATAATATAATCATAGATATTAGTGTAAATATTATTAATTTTAGAATTTTATATTATTCTTTTTAAACCGCATACAAAGAATTAATAATTTTAGTAATTAAATATTTATATTATATACTCCCTCCGTCCCGCCATAAGTGGCCACATGTTTTGCTTTTTGTGAGACAAAAAGCAAAACATGTGGCCACTTATTGTGGGACGGAGGTAGTATAATTTATATTAGTATAAATATTAATAATTTTAGGATTTTATATTATTCTTTTAACCCACATATATTTTAATTTAATGAAATTTTCTATTTATACTTATGTTAAAATTATATTTATAATACTTTGTTATTTCTACTAAATTTAATATTGATGTTTATGTTATAGTACAAATGAGTTTTTAGCGGGTTTTTAGTGGGTATTACCCAACGGGTTTGGGTCGGGTACGGGTTTTGAAATAATTTTTTAAACGGGTTTGGGATGGGTATGAGTTGAGAAAATTTTAATGGGTTTGGGTTTGGGAAATGCTTAATGGGTGGGTACCCGACCCATTGCCATTCCTAATTAAGCTCCACAAAAATTTATTTAAGTACTGTAATAATTAGTTTTAAAATAAAAATAGAATAAAAAATCTCCCGGTGTTGCCCTTTTTTGTATGAGAAAATATTCTACTACACCTATTTAATTAATAGCCTATTTTTATTAGACCGAAATTATTATAAGAAGATGCTTTCACTTTTCTCAAAAAAAAAAAAAAGAAAGAAAAGAAACAGAAGAAGATGCTTTCATTTATTTATTTAGATTTGTACATATTGGAACACTTAAATAAACATATAGCAATATCCTTAACTATAGTATTCTTTCCATCTCATTTGAAATGACATGTTTTTCTTTTTGAATTGTCCCATTTGAAATGGCATGTTTCAAAAAAAAAAACTATTTTTTCTCATAAAAAAATATGGGCTCCAACATTTTTTTATCTCTTTATCCTTTAATCATGTCATTTCTAAATGTGACGGAGAGAATAATACATAAGCAAAGTTGTTTCGGTATATTACGGATAATTTATAATGAATATAATATTAAATTTAACTATTGTTCTTAAATTAGATTCGTTTCGTAATATGAATAAAATAGACAAATACTCTCTCCGACCCAGGTTAGTGTGGTTCAACTAATATTATTTTATATCTCGCAACAAATCAAATATGCACCACACTTTTGGGGGACGGAGGGAAGTACATTTTTGTAAGATTTTTTATTTATTTAATAGTAACAGGTTTAAGCTCAAAACAACATTTTTTGTGACTGAAAATTTAATGGTTAAAATTCCAACAACCCAACTCAGCTTTTAGGCATCCAAAAATTTGTTCGAAAATAAATTTGGATATTAAGTGATCAAAATGACAAAATGATAGTTCATGATAGAAATGAAAATATTATGCTAGTGTGAGATATATTTTGACTATTTAATCATTTTAAATAAATTTGATAGGTCTATTGTTCAATTTTCATATTAACTTGTGTGGTCTATAAATTTGTCATATGAATAATTGAATTGTATTTGTTCTCTTAATGCAGTACATGAGAAAATCAATCAAGATTTAGCTCGAGAATGTTTAGTGTAATCTATTTTAATGAGATTTCTAAAAGCAGAAGGCTATATTGAATTAAACTCGACTGTATTAAAGTTCACAAAGGATGCATGAAATGGAATCCATTTTCATACAAATATTATTAGAGGCACTCTCGGTCAACTTTTATGTTGACTTTTTTTAATTTTTTAAATTTTTTAGTAATGAATATAAATCCCGAATTAAAAATTAATATACTTATATTAGAAAATAATAATCTCTATTTAAAATACATTAATAAAAATTAAAATCAAAAGAAAAGGATAAAAAAAAGGAGTTTTTTTTTTGAAAAAATAAGGTGGGCGCGTAAAATAGAGGACCCATGTATCGCATGTGTCTGCCTTATACATGTGCCCATCTTGATCGTTCATGGGGCATGTGCATCTCACGCTCCGCACGTGAAAAAATGATTGTACCATGCATGCGACTCATAGTACCAAAGTTTTTGGGCCAATTCATAATTTTTGGCCTGAACTTTCAACTTTTTTCATTTTGTGGACTCAACTTTATTTTTCTCGTAAAAATTCCTGAACCTTGAGATATTATTCAAAAAATGCGGGGTTTTTTTTTCGATAATGGGATGTTGACTCAAGGCCACGAATATATGAGGTGGATTCTAAATTAATTTAAAAAAAAATAAAAAAAAAGTCTATTTTATTCCTCTCTTCCATCTCACCCTCCTTTCTTTTTCTCTTCCATCTCACTCTTTCCCATCCTTTTTCTCTTCTTCATCCATTTCTCTTCTCTGGCAGGTTTAAGCGGAACATGCAATGACTCTGGTTGTGGATTAAGAGCATCCACATTGCTCGGCTCATTCCGCGGCTCGAGCTGCCTCCCGCTCGTATCGCCCGAAATGAGCCACAACATTTCCAATTGAGTCGGGAGCAATTGGAAGAATTTAAGGCATATAAAAAATAAATAAATAAAAAGTTTGAATTTCAGCAGCCAACGGCTACTTCGCCGGAAAGTGTGCAACGGCTAGTTGTCGATCGGCGCAATGGTTCGCCGAAGCTGCAACGACTAGTGCTGATTTTTTATAATTCCATTTTTTCAACTATAAATACACCTATTTATTTCATAATTTCTACACAATTCTACTTCCTTTCTCTCTATTTTCTATCTTATTGTCTCTACAATTTCAATATTCTTTTCTACACCATCTCCAAATGGATCCCAACAATCCCAACAACTACTACTCGCCTTCTTAGTGCACCGACCTCTCGTCGCCGCCATATTATTTGGCGGGCTCGAGAAAATCAATTTGAATCAATCATTCACCGTCGATCAATTCCAAGCCGATGACGCCGTCGCTGAAGAAGAAGTGCACGTGCACGAAACGAACGCCGAGAGAGCGAAGTGCCATGCTTACGCCATTGAAAAAACCGACATCATCGCCCAAATTTGTATAGAGGAGATGGTCGATCCAATCCGTTGCAACGATCAAAAGGGCGTAGAGTATTGGAATCGAGTGACAGCCTGGTTCAATGCCACTCGTTGGGATCAAGTTCCGCTCGGCTACCGGCAGCTCAAGAGAATAACCCCAAAGCAGTGCGACATGCACTAGAAGGGGGTGGCGGAGGTCAAGGTACGAAAATAATTTTTTAATTAATGTAGCTTTTTTATTTAAATCATGTAATTTTCGTATTTTCAATTAATGTAATTTTCATATTTTAAAATTAATGAAAATTCAATTTTTCCAAAACTAATTCTGTAGTGCCAAATATCCTGCCCCACCAATGCAGCACAAGCGCAATGGTGGGTCCGTATCGATATCATGCCCCTAAGAGACACAAGGGATGTTAATGCTCTAAGGAGAGAGGAGTATGGCAAAAGGGTGTGTTGAGAGAGAGAGAGAGAGAAAAGAGTGAAGTGGAAGAGAGGAATAAAGTAGACTTTCTTTTTATTTTTTATTTTATTTAAATTAATTTAAAATCCACCTCATATATCCAGCACATTGAGTCAAATTTGCGTTGCCGAAAAAATGGGCCTTTTATGGGGAATATCTAAAAGTTAGGATTTCTTACGAGAAAAATAAAGTTACGACCACAAAATGAAAAAAGGTGAAAGTTCAGGCCAAAAATTAAAAGTTTGAGCTTTTTTTTGGAGAATATCTCAAAGTTGGAGATTTTTTAATAAAAAAATGAAGTTTATGCCACAAAATGAAAAATAATGAAAGTTCGGTCCATAAACTATGATTGACCAAGTTTTTGTGTTACTCTTTCAATTCGTGATCTTTTTGCCACAATTTCCTTTTCCGTCCGTGCACGAAAGAATTGTCACGTTCATATATAGTATTAGGGTCCACGTTTTTTTATTTTATTCCATTCACAATTACCTCACAAGTGACACCCTTATTTCATTCACAACACATCTTATCAACTAAGTCAATCAAAATTATTAAAATTTGTTCCGGTCAAAACTTAGCAGAAAGTTCGTGGACAAAGAGAGTTCTATTGAAAATAATACTCCCTTCGCCTACGAATAATGTGACTATCTTTATAAGTGGAGAAAGAGATAAAATAATCGCACTATTCGTAGACGAGGCAGTACGACGAAGAAGAGAATTTTAAAATTTCAAAAATTCAAAATGAAAACAAGAAAATCGAAATGTGCGATTTAAAATGAAAGAGAGAGAGAGGCAGAAAAGGACAAAAATGGCCGCCAATAGTATAAGAGCTGTGAAAGTTGAGTATGAAGATGACATGTCACTGTCTGTTCTGCTCATAGTCAGCTGTCTTCAAACTCTTTCTCACACGTATTGCGTTTGCTTCTAGATTATTCACTACGTCTACAAATACAAATAAATATATATGCACGTGTGATTTTTGTGGGTCCCACTACACCTCCTGCTCCGTGTGTTTCTTGTCCTTCAATAAAATCATTCATCACATTGCCGCCGGAAATTTCAAACATAACTTTTTTTTATTATCACATCATTAACATATTATTTGGCTATAAGGTGGCTAGTCATTTGATCGATAAAATGAAAATAAATCAATTTTATTAGATATTTAATTTATATAAAAAATATGATTATATGTTTTATATTAGTATTTATACTTTTCACTTAACTTCTTTCTTATTTTTTCGACAAAAATCTTTGAATTACCTTTATTATATCTATCGAGATTTACATTACATCCAAATTTAAATATATCAAGGTAAATTTGTATAAATTAAATATTTTAAATATTAAAAGTCATTTAGAATCAAAAAAATTTAAATAAACCAATTTTTTTGGTTATTGAATCAAATTATGGTTAGCCATAATGTAGCTGCATAGATTTATTCTTATTAACAAATCAATATTTTATTAAATAATGAGAGACCGGGGGGTGAGACCTACCTCATTGCGAACGATTTTGAGATAGGTCTCTACAACATCGAGACCCCACAAAAAGTGCACAAAATATTATAAAATATTGGGAGACCTACCCAAAGGCAGGTCTCCCATAGTGGGTGCTCTTAAGGATCAAATTAATTACTCCCTCCGTGTCAGTCACTCAATTTGTGACCATTTTCTTAAATGGATGTCCCACTCAATTTATCTACTTTCAAATAAGGAAATAATTAACCCTTTAAAATCATTCAAAAGTGTTGGAGTTACCCACTTTCTATTTGTTTTACCATTATCTTTAATTTACGTGTCAAATAGTACGTAGACAAATTAAATGGGACGGAGGGAGTAACAAATTAGTACTCCCTCCCACTCGTCCCCAACGGTCAAAACACACGAATTAGCAAGTTAGTACCCCCTCTCCCAAGAGTTTGGCATCATTTGTATTTTGAGTTTTAAGATATGATATTTATTTGGATCACAATTTTTTCTTAAGTTAAGATACTTATTAGGGGATCGTGGTAATACAAGACTAAAGCTAAATGAAATTAAGGAATCAATTTTATCCGGTTAAAAGCACTACCTCATCCTAGCCTAATTTGAAAATATTATTTAACTTATTATTCACGTCTTTTGATTTTCACACTCATTCGAACCAGAATTCGAATAGCACACATATCATTCATATAGTTCAAGTCGTAAAATCAAATATTCAGTCCCGAGTATCCAGTAAATTGTCGAAACATCGAGCTGTAGTGCAACGCCTCGAGTTCACACCTAAGCATTGTATCTTGGGGATATTTGCAGGGCAGGTAATATGGTTAACCGCGGTTAACCGAACTGAATTTTTCGGTTAACCGAACCGAAAATCTTCAAATACACTAACCGAAACCGACCCGACTCGGTTATCCAGTTAACCGATAACCGAGTCGGTTCGGTTACAGTTAACCGAAAATATGTAATATAACCGAGCTATTATAACACCAAATCATTAATCCTCAATCAATTCACCTACTGTCCCTGCCCCTGTTTCTTGAGTCAATTCTTTCTCTGCTTGTCGTATTGGTACATCTTCTAACCTCTGAAAATCGACAGACATATTACTAGCTTGTTCTGCAGCTTGTGCTTGAGACTGAGATTCTGGCTCAATAATTTCCATCTAGAAAAGCAATACACTTTCATCAATATATATGTCATGATAAATAATAATTCATGCACAAATTCACATCTTTTATCTTCTGCCACCAACAATTCAATTATTCAACATATAACAGTCAACAATAATTCATAATTATATAATCTACCCATATATATATCAGCAGTCTGCTCACATTCAACAATCTGCCCACATTCAAATTTCAACATTAAACAATCAAACTATTTCAGCATTTGTAATTCTACAAAAAAAAAAGAAGAAAGAAGCTAAAATCGACACACTGATGCTTAACTACCATTTACAAATCAACAATCATTCATACAATAAATTTCAAAATATTTTCATTTAAAGGGATACAACAAATTTCGAAGACTCAAAACCCCTAAATTCCTAATTTTAATTCCTAATTTCAGTATTTCACTATTTCACCAATTTTCAATTTGTAACCCTAAATTCCCAACTAGTAAACTTTCAACAATAATTATTTAACAAATTACAACTAACCTTTTGGAGTATCAGTAGAGGACAACGAACAGCAGTGGGGGCAAGTTTTGGAGTACCGACGCCAACGAGGTGGAGCTGTGGAGTGACGACGGCCGAGAGCGACGCTCGAAGGAGGAGAAGCTGTGGAGCTGAGGAGGAGACGAGAGTGACAGGAGGAGGAGTGGAGGAGGATGAGCGACGGCGAGGATTTGGATTCTTCAGTCTTGAGAGAGAGCGATAGAATTTGGAGGCTGAGGCGCCGCGGAGTGTAGGACTGTAGGGTTTAATCTTTATTCTTCACTTTAGTTTATTAATTAAAAATAGAAAACAGTACTGCATGCGGTTTTTCTCGGTTTTGGTCGGGTATTCGGTTAATACCCGAAATCGAATTTCCAGAATATCAATGCCCGTTTTCCGAACCGAACCGGATAATCTCGGTTTTCGATTAACCGAACCAAGTCGCTTGTAGAACGCAAGCACTATTAGCGGAGCAATTTGTCATACGGTGATAGAGTCAAACTCTAGCCCCGATTCCTTTCTATCTTGTCATGTGAGTTGAGCTCCGGAGATTGAATTTGGAGTTTTTGCCGAACCATTGGCCTGCACAACAAGGCATGGTGTAGTCTCCTCTATAGAGTTCCTTGTCAGTGGCTCGGTGATTTGGCGTGTGGGTTGTCGCTCTTAGGTTGCAGCAGCTTCAGCCAGTTGGGTGCTCAGCGGGATAGGTGTCTCGACAACCTCTTTAGTTGGCGCCGCCTCTGGATTCTCGCCTAATACGCCTTGAGTTATTTTTTGTGGTGGCGGATGTGGATGAGTGCCCTTAGCAACATATTGAAATTTTGGGGTCGGAATGCAGCTGTTTCTCCGCCCACTAGTTCCCTTATTTTTGCTCTTGCTTCGCAGCCGAGTCTGAGGGGTCTTGTTGTTGATAGGATTTCTGCCACGGTTCCTAGGTGCCCGGGCCATCCATCCATCTTTGTTCGTTGTTCAGCGGCCGCCAGCATTTGTGTGCTGTTTTTCAACCGAATCCTCCTTAGCCGCTAGGGAGCGGCACTCCACAACATAGTGACCTATTCTCTTACAAAAAGAACAGATCTTGGGCAATCGTACAAGCTTAATAGCTTGTCTAAAAGTTGTACCGTTATGAAGTTTAATGTTAACATGATCGGAATGAGAAATTGACCCGTCCACTATAACCCGACACTGCGGCCCATCGATTTGGTCTTTCCCAATAGTGGAAAAGTCCGTTTCAACCGGAGAGCCAACTAACGAAGCTATCTTGGCAATAGCATTCGGGGTTCCATAGTTCTAGCGGAAGGTCGGTGAGAATAGCCCATACCCGAAATTTGAAGTTTGGCAAATCAAACCTAAAATTGTCCAGCATGATCACTGTGTTGAATTCAGAGCCTCCGATCTTTCGAACTTCCTAACTATCTTTCCAATTATCTCGTTCCACCTCCGTGGCGAAGATGAGGATAATTCACTTCTTTGAGTTGAAGTAGATTTTGGCCGATCCGTTCGATTGACGGCTAATATAATTGATAGTTGCATTTTGCCCAGGGAAGCGATATGGGAAAAATCCTAAAAGAGGGTATCCCCATCCTTTATGGACGGGAATGAAGTCATCTTCGGTTAGAACAAGAAAATTATTATCGAGACTGACCTGTTTTCTCTCGAGTAAGAGATTATTTCTTAGCACCAACGGGTCGTCTTTGAAATTGCCGACATTATGGAGCCATGGTTTGAACTCCGGCGGTGCGACGGCTAGATAGGGGTCGAATTCCTCGGAGGACAGAGGTTCCTCTTCATTGGATTGAACTAAGGCTGCATCTTTTTTTATTTGGTCATCGCGAGCCTCGCCGCCATCATCGTCATCTTGATCTGCGATCGACAAGCGAGAGCGCGAGCGCTGGCGTCCAGCAGCTTGACCGGAGTTTTGTCGAGCTCCTCCACCATTTTTGTTTAAGGCACTTCTGTATGATGAATTCTGGAAAGGGGGAGGGTCAGTCGAAGAAGGGGGGTTAGGGTTTGAGCTCTAACCTTTGGACTAATCGGTTTTACTCGCCATGAATGTCGAGTAAATGATTGGTATGAATGCTCCGAGTAAATGAGCCTTGGTAACTTGCAACGGTTGGAGCACCAAGGGACGGCCAACTGCAGTTAATGGGGGTAGTTAATGCACCGTAAGTCCCGTGCAGTTACGACCCCTGAGATGCACAACAGTTTGTGAACCGACGCCCGGAGCGGTGGTGCGATGTTGGAAATCGACCTGCAGACACCAGAAAATTTCTCCGGCGCACTAGAGGTCAGAAAACAAAGGAAATTTCTGCAGAAATTTACCTTACTCGACGTGGGTAGTGGTCGGCGATAAAAAACACAACAATACCAAGCAAATCCGAATCGCCAAGTGAAGGCAATAACGAATATGCAAGATTGAGTGATGAAACAGGCCGGAGAAGATGTTACTTGAGAGGAAACCAAGAGCAAAACTCCGGTGACACCTTAACTTCTAGCGACGGCGGATGAGAGAAAGAGAGATCAGATTACATAAACCTGATCGCAATTCAATGCAATGCACGAATTTGCAAGTCCTTTAACCAAAAGGTGATCGAAAAGTGGATTTCCAATCAAAAGTCCCTTCAGATGCCGGCGGTAGTCGATCAGATCTTCAATAAAATCGATCAAAAATTATATGATGATGTTTGCGATGATGTGAAGATGATGGTTATGATGTTTGATTGTTGATTCCAAGCGTGAATGAAGATGAAAGAAATGTTGAACGGTGGCGGTGATGGAAGAAATGAAGAGGTTTTCCGCTAGGAAATTCTAGAGAGAGGGAGAAGAGAATTTCCTAGAGAGAGAAACTCTAAGGCAAACTTTCAGTTTTGAATGGAATGGAATGCTACCTGGTTGAATGAAAAGTGCGATATATTAAATAAAAAGAATGGATACAAAAGATTTACTCGGATATGCCTGAGGGAGTACAGCCCATGCGAATTTGGAGCTCGGGGCGGGAGTGGGGGTGGGGAAAAAAAGGTCGTTGTCGACCGATAAATTATCCTAAGTGGGCCCGGAGGCAAGTGTGTGTGAAGTTAGCTTAAAAGCTAAGTGAACTACCCGAACAATGGGAGTTTTAAGTGGGTGACAGTGTAAAGCATTTTAAAAAGCAAATACGATGGGATAGTTCACGGCACTAGCCCCTACCACTAAGTCGTGCTGCCCCGGTTTATGCATCGGTTTGGGACGGTTGGCCTCATTAAAACCTAGCCGTGTAAACCACCCCTGTGGAAAAACCACGGTCATAGGAAAAAAGAGTACCCCTAAAAAAAACTAGCGCTGATTGGGTTGGGAAGAGAACTGCATTTTGTGTGCAAGTGTGTGCATTTTGACGCCATGGGTGCTTGATCAAGTCTTTGGACTCGATCAACCCCAAACACACACACCCAAACCACTAGTCAAGTCGCAAGTACAAAAAGGGGGCGCCGGGACATATTCGGCCTGGTAGTGGGGGCAAATAGAACAAGAAATACAAACAACTAACGATAAATCTAACTAGCTTCCTGCCTTGCTTGAAGTTGTTGTGCCCGGATTCTATCGAATTCATTAGTCCCAAGTTGCATGTGAGACATCACCATGCTGGCCGGAAATTTAGAGTAGAGAGAAGTGTAAACACTTGTTTGAATTTCTCTCACAAGGTGCGTCACATAGAAAGGGCGATCCTCGAAAATTAGCTTGTTACGGGTGTACCACAAGTATTTGACCGTCGCGGCGAGTGCAATGAGCTTGGCTTTTTGCACAATCAACGAGCCTGCTCAAGCTCTTTTGAAGTAGCTGAGCGCACTTGTGATGATGTTCAGTTCCGGCGTGAGTCGAAGCCATTTCTTGATCCGTCCCCAAACTGCACGCAAGGCCCCGCATCTGAAGAATAAGTGCTCGTGCAACTCGTACGACTCCTGCGCACAGTTACAAAGAGCACAAGTTGGGTTAACATTTTGTAAATGTAATCGATCAATGGTTTTCAGTCGGCCTTGAATGGCGAGCCAAAGAGCGGTCGAGAATTTTAGAGGGAGGTAATCCTTTCAAATTTCCCGGTGCCAGTAGTGCTTTTCGCCCTTCACTCGGAGATGTTCACATGCATCTGAAGTGCCCTTGCCGCCTTCGAACCATTTTTGACAAGATCCTTGCCTTTAGTGATGTCCCCGCCCGAATCCGATATAAACCGGTCCCGTATAGCGAGCAGATTTTTGGTTGTGGGAGAGTCGATGTGTCGTGCTTTGTGCACCTACAAGTACACTCCGTTTAAATATTCGGCATGTATCCGGCTCACCCAAAGCGAATCCTTTCGAGAGTGGATGTCCCAAAGGTTCTTAGTGAGCAATGCTTTGTTCCATGCAGTGAGATCTCTAAGTCCAAGTCCACCTTCATCTTTCGATTTGCAGCATGCATTGAAGGAGACTGGGCATATTTTTGACCCCCACATAAACTTCTTTACAATCTGTTCGACACGATCGATGACTTAGCTCGGAAGTGGAAAAACCTGTAGCCAATAGCGGCTAATACCCTGTAAAACAGAACGGATGAGTTTAATTGTGCCTGCCAAGGAGAGATTTCGGTTGTCCCATTTCTTGATATGTTCGTCAATTGAGTCGAAAAGCGGCTGATAATGGACTGCTTCAAGTGTGGTAGAGGATAGAGGCAAACCAAGATACTTGGTGGGCAGTTTGCTCTCAACATAGCCCACCGCATCTAGGATTTGGTATTTCGGGTAGTTGGCCACCCCGCAGAGAAATACTTAGGACTTAGGCTTGCTGACACGTAGACCCGATACGTTACCAAATTCTTCAAGTGCTTTGGCAAGAACACGCATAGAGGTCGGGTCACCCCGTCCGAAAAGTAAAAGATCATCTGCAAAAACAAGATGAGAAATTTTATTTGAATCATATTTTGGGTGGAACCTGAAGTCATTCGAAGGATCTTGGGTTCGAGCCGCAAGGAGTCGTGAGAAGTATTCCATGCAAATGATGAACAGTGTCGGCGACATTGGGTCGCCTTGACGTAGGCCACGTTTGCCGTGGATGAATCCGTGCGTTCCACCGTTGATTGCAATGGAAAATGTGGGGCAAGTCACACAAGTCATAATCTAATAGATCAACTTCGGATGAAAATTAAGGCCAACAAGAGCATGGTGCAAGAAACTCCATGAGACCGATTCAAATGCCTTTTGCAAGTCAATTTTGAGCATGGCGAGTGGAGAAATTTGAGTGGTCCGGCAGTACTGGCGAACGAGCTCTTGGGCTAAAAATATGTTATCGGTGATGTTGCGTCCCTTTATGAAGGCTGACTGGGCAGGTGAGATGATCTCCGGAAGGCTCCGAGCAATGCGGTTGGTTATAAGTTTGGTGATGCACATATAGATCACATTTGTCAAGGCAATTGGCCGATAATCACGAACCCCCGATTCGTGGGCCTTTTTTGGAAGAAGTGTGAGCACTGTGTGGTTGAGCTTCCTAAAGAGCAGCCCATGAGTGAAAAATTCAGAGACGGCTGTAATGACATCGGTCCCAAGGAGATCCCAATTTTGTTTGAAGAATACGGCAGTGAACCCGTCAGGACTCGAAGACTTATCTCCATCTATGCTGAACATAGTCAACTTGATCTCTGCTGCAGTGATCGGGCCTATCGTGTCTTCTTTTTGTAGTGCTGAGAGCTTTGGGCCCATGTTCCATATACTCGGCTCATACAGCTGCGCCAGTTCAGTGGTGCCAAGAAGCTTCTCGTAGAAGTTGATAAAGTCTCTCAAGATTGTGTCTTGATCAAACGTTGTTGTGTCATTTTCACGTCGCAGGAAAGTGATCGAGTTTCTAGCCCGGTTGTCTTTGACAAGAGAGTAGAAATACTTAGTGTTTTTGTCGGAGAACACCAAGTGTTTGCACCTCGCCTTGAGACTGAGAAAGTCAAATTCAAGCTCATCTAGGGTACGAGCTTTGTCCCGTAATTCGATGGTTTTGTGGGCAAGTTCAGTGTTGAGTGGGTCGGCGTCTAGAATGTGTTGCGCATCATTAAGCTCAGCTCGAGAGACTTTTGCCCGATCTTCAAGAGCACTGAACTCCGTGAAATTGAGAATTTTAAGTTCCTCAGCGAGACGGGCAAGCTTGGAAGCCAATTTCTGTTGCGCTTGGTAATGCACCGGCAAGTTCCAGTTATGTTCCAGAAGTGGTTTGAATGAGAGGTGCTTCATCCATGCATTGTTGAACTTGAAATTTTGTTTGAAGCACTTGACCTCTTCAAAGAGTACGGTGTGGGCTGGGAAGTGATCTTTTGAGCCACGGGGCATGAAATCTGTCCTACAAAACCAAGAGGCCTCGTCCCACGAGGAGTTAGTTAAAACTCGATCAATCTTGGAGTACCTTTAATAATCGGTCCATGTGAAATTGAGGCCGGTCGAGGGGTAGTCCACAAGATTAAGTCACAAGCAG
This sequence comes from Agastache rugosa, assembly GCA_031470985.1. NCBI lineage: Eukaryota > Viridiplantae > Streptophyta > Magnoliopsida > Lamiales > Lamiaceae > Agastache > Agastache rugosa. Next base: position 6,151,130 of record CM062603.1, read on the forward strand.
AGGTCCCCAAATTCTGCATATTCCTTTTCGGAAGGGACGTTGCCCCCAACGCGTTCATCGGGTGAGAGTACGCAATTGAAATCTCCCACAACGATGGTGCTTGTTAAGAACATCAATATCAACTTTGAAAGGGTCCCAAAGGATCAGGATGCGACCATTTGGCACAAGATCAAAATTATGACCATGTGCTAAATGGGGAAATTTCTTGAGAAATCGAAAGAGACTAGGTTTAGAAAGCTTAGTCTCAAGGAGTCCGATAACCTCCGGTTTATGTTTGAATAAATAGTCCAAAACGGGGCCTCGTGATTTGGACTTGGTCGTGCCCCTCACGTTCCATGTTGTGATTATCATGGATCACTTGTTCTTTTTTCCTCCGGCACTATGGCCCTTGCAGGGCGAGTTCTTCTTTCGATTGCGAGCATTAATGATCCTTGAAACCTACTGCCTTGAGAGATCATTGTTGGCTTCATTGTTGATCAACGTGTGATCGCGCTTAGCGAGTGGTGCAGTTTTATCCATCTTGTTCCTTGTCTTAACCTCTTCCGCTGCAGCAGCATCAAGAGGGTTAGCAGAATTGGGAAATGCACAAGGGTTAGAGGATACCTTATTGATGGGAGTCAAGCCCAATTCAGCATCAAGCTCTTCATTATTGATTTCATCGTCTGTGTCCGCAATTATAGGCATATCAGGGTGCCGTGCCTCATTGTTTGCTGAATTAGGGTCCGGTGACTTGAAAATTACGGCGGAGAATATTGCATCCATGGAATTTGGCACCTTTGATGAGCCAATAGCCGCCGAATGTGTGGTGTCCTTCGAACTCGGTGCAGATTTTTGGATAGGTGTGTGGACAGCCTCATGCCCAGGCTTGGCTACATCGGAAGATTGCTGCTGGGGTGCAACGGAAGTTGGGCGTTGGAGGATGCCAGTTGACCCTTTGGCTTAGGTGGTGGTTGGTGATTGGCCTTGGCAACATATTGAAATTTTTGGCCCGGATGGAATGGAATGGAATGGAATGCTACCTGGTTGGACGAAAGGTGCGATATATTAAATAATAAGAAAGAATACAAGAGAATATACACGGACAAGCCCGAGGGAGTACAGCCCATGCGAGCAGAAGCTCGGGGCGGGGGTGGGAAAAAGTAGTTGCCGACCGATAAATTATCCTAAGTGGGCCCGGAGGCAAGTGTGTGTAAAGTGAGCTTTAAAAGCTAAGTGAACTACCCGAACAATGGGAGTTTTAAGTGGGTGACAGTGTAAAGCATTTTAAAGCAGATACGATGGGCTAGTTCACGGAACTAGCCCCTGCCACTAAGTCGTGCCGCCCCGGTTTGTGCGTCGGTTTGGGACGGTGGGCCTCATTAAAACCTAACCGTGTAAACCACCCTTGTGGAAAAACCACGGTCGTAGGAAAAAGAGTACCTCTAAACTAGCGTTGATTGAGTTGGGAAGAGAAGCGTAATTCGTGTGCAAGTGTGTGTTTTATGATGCCATGGGTGCTTGATCGAGTCTTTGGACTCGATCAACCCCAAACACACACACCCAAACCACTAGTCAAGTCGCAAGTACAAATGGGGGGGCCGGGACATATTCTGCCGGGAAGTGGGGGCAAAAGAACAAGAAATACAAACAACTAACGATAAGTCTAACTAGCTGCCTGCCTTGCTTGAAGTTGCTGCGCCAGGATTCCATCGAATTCATTAGTCCTAAGCTGAATGTGGGACATCACCATGCTGGCCGGAAATTTAGAATAGAGAGAAGTGTAAATACTTGTTTGAATTTCTCTCACAAGGTGCGTCACATCGAAAGGACGATCCTCGAAAATTAGCTTGTTGCGGGCGTACCACAAGTATTTGACCTTCGCGGCGAGGGCAATTAGTTTAGCTTTCTGAACAATCGACGAGCCTGCTCGAGCTCTTTTGAAGTAGCTGAGCGCACTTGTGATGGTGTTCAGTTCTGGCGTGAGTCGGAGCCATTTCTTGATCCGTACCCAAACTGCACGCGAGGCCCCGCATCTGAAGAATAAGTGCTCGTGCGACTCCTGCGCACAGTTACAAAGAGCACAAATTGGGTTAACATTTTGTAAATGTAATCCATCAATTGTTTTCAGGCGGCCTTGAATGGCGAGCCAAAGAGCGGTCGAGAATTTATGAGGGAGGTAATCCTTCCAAATTGCCCGGTGCCAATAGAACTTTTCGCCCTTTACTCGGAGATGTTCATATATGTCTGCCGTGCCCTTGCCACCTTCGAACCATTTTGTGACAAGATCCTTGGCTTTAGTGATGTCCCTGCCCGAATCCGATATTAACCGGTCCCGTATAGCGAGCAGATTTTTGGTTGTGGAAGAGTCGATGTGCCGTGCTTTGTGCACCCACAAGTCCCCTCAGTTTAAGTATGCGGCATGAATCCAGCGCACCCTAAGCGAGTCATTTCGAGAGTGGATGTCCCAAATGTTCTTAGTGAGCAATGCTTTGTTCCATGCAGTGAGATCTCGAAGACCAAGTCCACCTTCGTCTTTTGGTTTGCAACAAGTCTTGAAGGAGACTGGGCACATTTTTGACCCCCACATAAACTTCTTTACAATTTGTTCGACACGATCGATAACTTTGCTCGGAAGTGGGAAAACCTGTAGCCAATAGTAGCTAATGCCCTGCAAAACAGAACGGATGAGTTTAATTCTGCCTGCCAAGGAGAGATTTCGGTTGTCCCATTTCTTGATATGTTCGTCAATTGAGTTGAAAAGCGGCTGATAATGGACCGCTTCAAGTGTGGTAGATGATAGAGGCAAACCAAGGTACTTGGTGGGCAATTTGCTCTCAACAAAGCCCACAGCATCTAGGATTTGTTGTTTCGGGTAGTTGGCCACCCCGCAGAGAAAAATTTGGGACTTTGGCTTGCTGACACGTAGACCCGATACGTTGTCAAAATATTCAAGAGCTTCGGCAAGAACACGCATCGAGGTTGGGTCACCCGTCCAAAAAGTAAGAGATCGCCTGTAAAAACAAGATGAGAAATTTTATTTGAATCACATTTGGGGTGGAACCTGAAGTCATTCGAAGGATCTTGGGTTCGAGCCGCAAGGAGTCGTGAGAAGTATTCCATGCAGATGATGAACAGCATCGGTGACATTGGGTCGCCTTGACGTAGGCCACGTTTGCCGTGGATGAATCCGTGCATTCCGCCGTTGATTGCGATGGAAAATGTGGGGCAAGACACACAAGTCATGATCCAATAGTTCAACTTCGGATGAAAATTAAGGCCAACAAGTGCATGGTGCAAGAAACTCCATGAGACCGAGTCAAATGCCTTTTGCAAGTCAATTTTGAGCATGGTGCGCGGCGAAATTTGAGTGGTCCGGCCGTACTGGCGAACGAGCTCTTGGGCTAAAAATATGTTGTCGGTGATGTTGCGTCCCTTCATGAAGGCTGACTGGGCCGTGAGATGATCTCCGGAAGGCTCTGAGCAATGCGGTTGGTTATAAGTTTGGTGATGCATTTATATATTACATTTGTCAAGGCAATTGGCCGATAATCACGAACCCCCGGTTCGTGGGCCTTTTTTGGAAGAAGTGTGAGCACTGTGTGGTTGAGCTTCCTCAAGAGCAGCCCATGAGTGAAAAATTCAGAGACGGATGGAATGACATCGGTCCCAAGGAGGTCCCAATTTTGTTTGAAGAATGAGGCAGTGAACCCGTCAGGACCCGGAGATTTATCTCCATCTATGCTGAACATAGTCGATTTGATCTCTGCTGCTGTGATCGGGCCAATCATGGCTTCTTTTTGAAGTGCTGATAGTTTTGGGTCCATGTTCCAAATACTTGGGTCATGCGGTTGCGCCGGTTCGGTGGTGCCAAGAAGCTTCTCGTAGAAGTTGATAAAGTCTCCCACGATTGTGTCTTGATCGAACGTTGTTGTGTCATTTTCACGTCGCAGGAAAGCGATCGAGTTTCTAGCCCGGTTGCCTTTGACAAGAGAGTAGAAATACTTAGTGTTTTTGTCGGAGAACACTAAGTGTTTGCACCTCGTCTTGAGACTGAGAAAGTCAAATTCAAGCTCGTCTAGGGTGCGAGCTTGTCCCGTAATTCGATGGTTTTGTGGGCTAGCTCGGTCTTGAGTGGGTCAGCATCCAAGATACGTTGCGCATCATTGAGCTCAGCTCGAGCGACTTTTGCCCGATCTTCAAGAGTGCTGAATTCCGTGAAATTGAGGACTTTGAGTTCCTCAATGAGACGGGCAAGTTTGGAGGCCAATTTCTGTTGCGGTTGGCCAAGCGCCGGCAAGTTCCAGCTGTGATTCAGTAGTGGTTTGAAGGAGGGGTGCTTCATCCAAGCATTGTTGAACTTGAAATTTCGTTTGAAGCGCTTGACCTCTTCAAAGAGTACGGTGTGGGCTGGGGAGTGGTCTTTTGTGCCGCGGGGCATGAAATCAGTCCTACAAAACCAGGAGGCCTCGTCCCACGAGGAGTTAGTTAAAACTCGATCAATCTTAGAGTACCTTCTATAATCGGTCCATGTGAAATGGAGGCCGGTCGAGGGGCAGTCCACAAGATTGAGGCGCGAGCAGAGGTCTCCAAATTCTGTATATTCCTTCTCGGAAGGGACGTTGCCCCCAATACGTTCATCGGGAGAGAGAACGCAATTGAAATCTCCCGCAACGATGGCGGGGATGTCCGTTGGGACGAATTTCAACAACGATTTCCAGAGATGCCTGCGGTCATTGGGTTTCCACATACCATAAACAACTGAAAAATAGAAAACCCGGTTAGTAGATTTGCAAGTTATCCATGTATGGATAACTTGCTTGTGTTTGTTAAGAACATCAAGATCAACTTTGGAAGGGTCCCAAAGGATCAGGATGAAAGCCATTTGGCGCAAGATCAAAGTTATGATCATGTGCTAAATGGGGAAATTTCTTAAGAAATCGAAAGAGATTAGGTTTAGAAAGCTTAGTCTCAAGGAGTCCGATAACATCTGGTTTGTGCTTGAATAAGTAGTCCAAAACGGGGCCTTGTGATTTGGACTTGGCCAAGCCCCTCACGTTCCATGTTGTGACTATCATGGATCACTTGTTCTTATTTCCACCGGCACCATGGCCCTTACCGGTAGAGTTCTTCTTTCGGTTGCGAGTATGAATGATCTTTAAAACCTGCTGCCTTGAGAGACCATTGATGGCTTCATTGTTGATCAATGTGTGATCGCGCTTAGCGAGTGGTACAGTTTTATCCATCTTGTTCCTTGTCTTAACCTCTTCCGCTGCAGCAGCGTCAAGAAGGTTAGTAGAATTGGGATTTTCACAAGGGTTAGAGGATACCTTATTGATGGGAGTCAGTCCCAATTCAGCATCAAGTTCCTCATTGGTGATTTCATTCTCTGTGTCCTCAATGATAGGCATATCGGGGTGTCGTACATCATTGTTTGCTGAATTGGGGTCCGGGGAAAGAATAACACCAGAGAAAATTACATCCATTGAATTTGGGGATTTTGCTGGATTCAATGTCTGCGCGGCAGAGCGTGGTGTAGACACTTCAGCAGCATCAGCTGGTTGGTTGCTCGGTTGGAATGTTGACTCGGCAGCATTTTTTTGTGCCGCGGCATCTGGGTTCTTGCCTAAAATACCTTGAGCAATTTCTGCTGGAGGCGGCTGTGGGAGAGTGCCTTTAGCCACATATTGAAAATGTGACGTTGGCCTGCGGCTCTTGCTCCGGCCACTAGTACCCTTGTTTTTGCTCGTGCTCCTTTGCCGGGACTGAGGAATCTTGCTGTTGGAGGGATTCCTGCCACGGTTCCGAGGAGCCCGGGCAGTCCATCCATCTTTGTCCGTAGTTCAGCGGCTGCCAGTGTTTGAGCGCTGATTTTCAGCCGAGTCCACCTTAGTCGCTAGGGAATGACAATCCCCAACATAGTGGCCTATTCTTTTTACAAGAAGAACATATTTTTGGCAAACCCACAAGCTTATTAGCTTGACTAAAAGTTGTGCCGTTGTGCAATTTAATGTTAACATGATCGGAATGAGGGATTGACCCGTCCACTATAACCCGGCACCGCAGCCCATCGATTTGTTCTTTCCCAATAGTAGAAAAGTCCGTTTCGATCAGAGAGCCGACTAACGAAGCTATCTTGGCGATAATGTTCGGGTTCCAAAGTTCTAGTGGAAGGTCGGGGAGAGTAGCCCATACCCGGAATTTGAAGTTTGGTAGATCAAACCTAAAGTTGTCCGGCATGATGACTATGTTGAATTCAGAGCCTCCGATCTTCCGTACTTCCTCACTATCTTGCGAAATGTCTCGTTCCACCTCCGTGGCAAAGAGGAGGATGATCCACCCCTTTGAGTGGAAGAAGACTTTGGCCGAGGCGTTTGCATGGTGACGGATATAATTGATTGTTGCATTTTGCCCCGGGAAGCGATCTGGAAAAAAACCTAGAAGAGTGTATCCCCATCCTTTGTGGACGGGGATGTAGTCGTCTTTGGTTAGAACAAGGAAATTGTTATCGAGACTAACCTGTTTTTTCTCGAGTAGGAGATCTTTTTTGAGCACCAACGGGTCGTCTTTGAAATTGTCGACATTCTGGAGCCATGGTTTGAATTCTGGCGGTGCGGCGACAAGATACGGGTCAGATTCCTCCGGGGATAGTGGCTCCTCATCATTGGAATGAGTTAAGGCTACTTCTTTGCGAGCCACGCCACTATCTTCGCCATCTTGATCAGCGGTCGATGGGCGAGAGCGCGAGCGCCGGCGACCAGTGGCTTGTCCGGAATTTTGTTGGCGAACCCCTCCATCATTTTTGTTTAAGGCATTTCTGTATGTTGAGATCTGGGGAGGGGGAGGGTCAGTCAAAAAAGGAGGGTTAGGGTTTGAGCACTGACCTTTGGATTGGTTGGATTTACTCGCCATTAATGTGCCGTTAATGATTGCTGAGTGTGCGTGTAATTCCGGAGCAGGTGCGCCCCTTGAGAAGCACGGTGGTATGTGGACCGACACCCGAAGTCCCGAGGAGGTGTGACCCTTGAGATGTGCGGTGGTAAATGAACCGACGCCCAAAGTCCCGAGCACGCGCGACCCTTAAGATCCTCGCACTCGCGACCCTTGAGATGTGCGGCGGAAAGTGAACCGACGCCCGACGTCCCGAGCCCGCAACTCGGGACAGTATGACCCGAGCACGCGCGACCCTTGAGGTGCGCGGCGGAAAGTGAACCGATGCCCGATGTCCCGAGCACGCGTGACCCTTGAGATCCGTGCACGTGCGACCCTTGAGATGCGCGGCGGAGAGTGAACCGATGCCCGGAGTCCCGAGCACGCGCGACCCTTGATATCTGCTCACGCGTAACCCTTGAGCTTCGCGGCGGTATGTGGCCCGACGCCCGTATGGCCCGAGCAGGTGTGCCCCTTGAGATGCGCGGCAGTAAGAGAACCGACGCCCGAGTTGCAGGCGGCGTTACGATGCCGGAAGACTGTCCTACTTACACGACGAGGGTGGTGGCTGGTCGCAATTCGATGCTAAGCATGAATCTGCAAGTCCCTTAATTGAAAGGAGTCCGGAAAGTGGATTTCCGGCCAAGTGCCCCTTCGAGTGCCGGTGGTGAACGAACAGGTCTTCCACAAACTCGAACAAAAATTATATGGTGATGATCGCGAAGATGTGAAGATGAAGATTGTGGTGATTGAATGTTGATTCCAAGCGAGAATGAGGGTGAAAGGATGTAGAACGGTGGCGGAAATGGAAGAATAGAAGAGGTTTGCCGCTAGGAATTCTAGAGAGTGTGAGGAGAGAATTCCTAGAGAGAGAAACTCTAAGGCAAACTTTCGGTTTGGTTGAATTGGAATGCTACCTGGTTGATCCTGCCAGTAGTCATATGCTTGTCTCAAAGATTAAGCCATGCATGTGTAAGTATGAACTAATTCGGTAGTGAAACTGCGAATGGCTCATTAAATCGATTATAGTTTGTTTGATGGTACTGCTACTCGGATAACCGTAGTAATTCTAGAGCTAATATGTGCAACAAACCCCGCCTTCTGGAAGGGTTGCATTTGTTAGATAAAAGGTCGACACGGGCTCTGCCCATTGCTACGATGAATCATGATAACTCGACGGAACGCAAGACCTTCGTACCGGTGACGCATCATTCAAATTTCTGCCCTATCAACTTTCGGGAAAATAAGTGCTTTATTTAAATAAAAAGTAAAATAAGTACAGTATACGAGGGTATGCCCAAGGGAACACATTTGCACTCAAAGAGGCAACGGGGGAGGGGCAAAATATCAGAATTAGATGTTACAAAGAGGTTAATGGACAAGGTCCAAGCAAACCTGCAAGAAAAGATGGTGTAACATATAGATCCGTGAGATCAAGAAGTTAAGGATATAACAAACTCAACATTTTGATAACATTTGATGTGTTTTTTACGATAGATTGTTATTTTATTCGTTGTTGCTCTTCTTCTCTTCTTTCTTTCTTCTTCTTCTTCTCTTTTTTTTACACTCGGTTTTTTTTAAGGAGATTAGTTTAAGATCCCCCACATGATGTTCAACGTTTGTGCTTGTTGTTGTTGTTTTTTTTTGTTGATTGTGCGATTGTTGCCATGAGGCATCGAGATGCACCGAACAAGGATAACCTCATTCGGCCTCTCACACACACACGCACGTATTTTTTAATTAGTAAATTACAGAGAATGGCATCCAAAAAGAATTCCGGGGAGGGGCAAAATATATTTTACATCATCGTATATCTCAGCCAAAATTTTCCTCATTGGGGCATTTCTACGAACATGTGGTGGGTGTAATCAAGAAGAGCAGGTGGAACGAGATGATGAGCTGATTCACGTCCCACATACTGCTCGATCAGCTCACTCATTTCCTTCAACCTAAGGTCACAAGAGAGAGGGCCTGGAGGCTAGACATCAGCAGGGTTTGAATTGATTCTGCCAAATCCAAGCCAACAGCAGCATAAAGCTTCATTGAGGCTTTTATTCGAACAGTTGGTGGGCTGATCAGGATGTATGCACAGATAGCTCATGTCCCACTTCAACTCGATCAGGTTACTAGTGTTTCTTCTTCATTTTGCTATGAATGAGAGGGCCAGAAAAAAGCAACAGACTGGGGTGAGATGAAACACAAGATCCCAACCATCAGCAGCATATTTCTTCATTGGGGCATTTTTCCGAACAGGTGGTGGGCAGTACACAGTTATACCTGCATGATCACAATAGACGACCCTGGAGGGGTGGGTTAGTGCAATTTAGCAGTATAAGTGTACAAGGGCAGTGAATCAAGAGGAGCAACAGTTCATATGATTTACTACAAGCTCCGCTGGAAAGAGTGAGTAGATGGTGGAGTAAACGCTAAGCTTTATCTCTTTGATGATGCTCAATGGATTAAAGAGTGTTTCTTCGAATCGAAGTCTATTTCTTGCATACCATATATGGTTTACCGTTAATGCAAGAGCGATAAGCTTCACTTTTTGAATGATAGTCGAACCTTTTTTGTTCCTTTGAAGGTGTTTGATAGCACTTGGAATGATGTTCACTAGCCTCCTAATCCGCAGCCACCTGCGGATTTCCCTCCAAACTTGCCCCGATTTGCAACATGAGAAGAAAAGATGATTCACCATTTCTCATCGTGTGTGTTGCAAAGAGGGCAGAGAGTGGAGGTGTTAGGAATCTTAAGATGAGCAGCAGTTTTAAGTTTACCGTGGAGAGCAAGCCAAGTTGTGAAGGAGAAACGTGGCGAGATGTATGGTTTCCAGATCACCTTCTGCCAATATTTCTTCACGCCTTTTTCATTGAAAAAATCATACGCACAGGCTGTACCAGATTTGCTGAACCAGCCGGAGAGAAGGCCGACGGCAGCTGCACAATTATTGTTGCATTTTTGGAGGATTATGTCTTGTACTCGCAAAATATTCTTCATGATAGGTGAGTCCCGAGGCCTTGGAGTGATGGTCCAAAGGTCTCGACCCTGCAAGAATTCGGAGTGGATCCATCTAATCCAAAGTGTGTCACATTTGGAGTGAATAGCCCAAAGAGTTTTAGAAGTAAGGGCTTTTTTCCAGCAACTCAGATTTCGGAGTACCAAACCGCCTTCATTTTTGGGCGTGCATATGTCATTCCCGCTAACAGGTGCATGTTTCCCACCCCAAAGAAAGGTGCGGGCAACTTTAATGATACGATCGATGACTGCACAAGGAAGGATGAAGACCTGGAGCCAATAACATTCAATACCTTGGAGTACCGAACGGATTAGTTCACATCTTCCCGCCAAGGAGAGGTAAGAGTTTGACCATCTGTTAATCGTGGTTGTGATGCTCTCAATGAGAGGTGTGTAGTTTGTTGCGCCCAATTTCTTTGCTGCCAACGGGAGGCCTAAGTACTTGACAAGAAATGTACCTAGTGGGAAGTCAAACATGTCAAGGATCTGCTCCTTTTTGTATGCTCCCACTCCTGCCATAAAGATCTGTGATTTGTTGTTGTTAATGGAGAGTCCGGATGTGTTGGAGAACTCGTTCAAGCAATTAGCAAGGACAACCATCGAGTCTGTATCTCCTCTTCCGAAGAATAGAAGATCATTTACAAAGGCTAGATGAGTGATTTTATTAGTGTCACATTTGAAATGATAATTGAATTTAAGCTCAGAAGTTCTTTTATATAAAAGCCAAGAGAGATATTCCATGCAAAGAAGAAATAGGGAAGGAGACATGGGGTTTCCTTGTCGAAGACCCCTTCTACCGCTGATATGGCCATGCAATCCTCCGTTAATCGATATCAAGTATGTAGGGGATGTAACGCAGGTCATAATCCAATAAATTAATTTTGGGTGGAAGTTGAACCCACGCAGCACGTCTCCGAGAAAGCTCTAGGAGATTGAGTCGAATGCCTTTTGGAGATCAATCTTCAACATGCAGAGTGGGGCCACACCCTTTTCCAGTCATATTTTCTGACGAGCTCCTGTGCCAAAAAATGTTATCAGTGATGTTTCTCCCTTTCACAAAAGCAGATTGAGAGGGATTAATTAGTGTGGTCAGTAAGGGCGCAATCCTATTATTTAGGATTTTAGTGATTTGTCTTGTAGACAACGTTTGTACAAGCAATGGGGCGAAAATCAGCAACAGTTGGGTCGTGGCTCTTTTTGGGGATGAGTGAGATGATAGTATGATTGAGCTTCGGATAAATTAATCCTTTTTCAAAGAATTCATTCACGGCACTCAATACACTATCTTCTACTATATTCCAATTTTCCTTGAAGAATGCAGCCGTATAACAATCAGGTCCTGGGGCTTTATCGCTTGCTCTGGAAAAGAGCGACTGTTTGATTTCCATTTTTGAGACCGGGGCAATAAGATTCTGGTGACCCTCATTCGGTACACAAGGACGAGTGGGCAGAATGGTTGTGTCAATAGGGGCGGCTGGTTTCCAATGGCCAAAGAGATGTTCGTAATATTGAACAAAATCGCTAACAATTGTGTCGGTTTCATATGTTATCTCACCAGAAGGCCTGCACAAGTAAGAGATAGTATTACGAGCGGAGTTTCTTTTAACTAACGAGCAAAGATACTTGGTATTTTTATCCGAAAAAAAATGTTTGTTTTTTGCAATTTGACAAAAATTCTCCCTCTCGAGACTTTCAAGTCTCAAAGTGTTTTTTCTGATGTTGATTTCAGTCTCTTTTTTGTCTTCATCGAGTGGACAGGCGTCACAATCCAGTTGGGCCTGATCAAGTTCACTTCGGGTTGCATCAGTGCGCTCAACCAGTTGGTTAAGTTCCTTGAATCTGTGGCCTTTTAAGATAGGTTCCAGATTTTTTAACTTAGTCAAAAGCTCCGATTGCTTGCAATCAGATGTTGAACTGCCCCAATTTCCTCAAGAACAGGGACATAGTCTTCATTGTCAAGACAAAGTGTATTCTCAACCAAACTAACCTCGAACTTAGGCAATTTCAGGTCAGCAAGGCAGAATGATCTTTTGATTTGAAATACGTCTTCATTGCGTAGCCAAGGCTCGAATGGATCGACGGATTTTTGGTTTGATTTATCACCAGCATCCGATTCACCATCATCCAAAATTGTTTCTGCTACCACGCTAGGATCTCCTTCATCACCATTAGCAAATAGGTTTTGTGTGCTGAGAAATCGTTCAGTCCTATTAGGGTGAGGGCTATTTGGAGAATGTATTGCCACCACATCTCTGTAGCTCTTTTCTAATATCTGCCCAGCCATTGAACACCCCTGCGACTGCACAAACATATAACCAAATCGTAATCTGCGAAACCAAACTAGGGTTTCAGCAGCGTCAGCGTAACAAATCTGGGTTATTTCACAATTAACCGTCAGCCCCACAGAGGATTTGTGATATAGATTGCTCAATGAAACAGTAATCAGTAAATGTAGGATCGAAAAAGATAGAGATACTTCCTGGTCTGAATTATGAGTGATTTATTTCGTCGAAGGACGTTGGAATCAACCACCTGAAGTCCACAAACTACTGCAGTATCAAGATACGCCCAGCAATGGCTTCAGGGAGGTGGCGGCGCCGCCTAGGGTTTGTGAAATGTTTGGTGGAATCGGATGAAATCACCACCAAAATGTGTGCGAATCGATGTAGAGCCTGAATCGTCTCCTAGCGCCCACAGTAGAACTATTTTCCGCCCTGAAATAGCCTGGAGAAGGTGGCCGTGCTGACTAGGGTTTCGTTTGGTTCTGACGGAATGTGGAGATATCTCCACTAATCTGCTCGCAATTTGACGCAGATTCAGAATATGTAATTTGTTGTATAATTTCCAATCGAATGATAGATGAAAGAATGAATTATAATCTCGGTGGGAGGGATAATTGAAACAGCGGAGTCTAGAGAGAAGCGAGAGCTTTTTTCTAGAGAGAGAATATCTCAACCGCTTGCCTTGCCCTCCCTATCGGATGTGATATTTTCGATGGTAGGATAGTGGCCTACTATGGTGGTGACGGGTGACACAGAATTAGGGTTTGATTCCGGAGAATGAGCTGAAAAATGGCTACCACATCCAAGGAAGGCGGCGAGGTGCGCAAATTACCCAATCACGACACGGGTAGGTAGTGACAATAAATAACAATACCGGGCTCTTAGAGTACGGTAATTAGAATGAGTACAATCTAAATCCCTTAACGAGGATCCATTGGAGGGCAAGTACGGTGCCGGCAGTGCGGTAATTCCGGCTCCAATAGCGTATATTTAAGTTATTGCGATTAAAAAGCTCGTAGTTGGACTTTGGGTTGGGTCGGCCAATCCGCCTTTGGTGTGCACCGGTCGTCTCGTCCCTTTTGCCGTCAATGCGCTCCTAGTCTTAATCGGCTGGGTCGTGCCTCCGACGCCATTACTTTGAAGAAATTAGAGTGCTCAAAGCAAGCCTACGCTGCTGGATACATTAGCATGGGATAACATTATAGGATTTCGGTCCTATTATGTTGGCCTTCGGGATCGGAGTAATGATTAAGAGGGACAGCCGTGGGCATTCGTATTTCATAGTCGAGAGGTGAAATTCTTGGATTTATGAAATACGAACAATTGCGAAAGCATTTGCCAAGAATGTTTTCATTAATCAAGAATGAAAGTTGGGGGCTCGAAGACGATCGGATACCGTCCTAGTCTCAACCATAAACGATGCCGACCGGGGATCGGCGGATGTTGCTTATAGAACTCCGTCGACACCTTATGAGAAATCAAAGTATTTGGGTTCCGGGGGAGTATGGTCGCAAGGCTGAAACTTAAAGGAATTGACGGAAGGGCACCACCGGGAGTGGAGCTGCGGCTTAATTTGACTCAACACGGAGAAACTTACCAGGTCCACACATAGTAAGGATTGACAGACTGAGAGCTCTTTCTATATTTTTATCGGTAATAAATTGCATTAAAATTATCAAAGAAATTACAGAGTATACCAAATGGCTAAGAACATGCCAAAATACATACATCTTGACATGAAAAACAAACAAAATCAACAGCTACAACTAAACAAGAAATAGCTGAAAGAGATAGGAAACTAAGTGAAATGTCTCCCATCGTGGCACCGATCACACCACACAAACGAACTCCTCAAAATGCCAGTGTAGCATCATAAGACGGGCCTCAGTAAAAACCTCATATGGGGAAATCCCCATTGGGTAAACCATATGTAAGAAAAAGAGACACCCTATGCAACAGCTAGCATACTCCATGCTGAACAACCACTGCATTGTAATAGCTTTGTCACCACTCCGTGCCCCTGAGCCAGTACCACCCTATGCAGCCTTTCAAATTGCTGCCAAAAGGCAACCACACACCCTCGAAGGACCGCATATCACCTCAATTCCTTTCTCTCAACCCAACTCACCATGAGGATCGGACTTCCCACCTGTACAGCAAACAAAGATGAATCTAGTATCGATAGCGAACCACGGAATCCTCCCTATGCCATACCTACACATCAACACAACTCCTGCCAAGAAACACTCGTTCTCCAAATTAGAAAACCATAGAGTACCAAGAGGTTAACGAGTAGGTGAACCTGACTATCCACTAGGAAGGACAGCCGTGACCACATCCACCGGGAACATGGATTAAAGGACCATGTAAACCGTTAGCTTGATACGAAACACAACACGGTCAATGTTGAAAGGTTCATGCTCAAAGACAAGAGCATTACAATCCTTCCAAATATGGTTCACCGAAGCTACAAAGGCTAGACGTTTTGCCTTTTGCAGCACTGTCGATCCTCTCCTTTCCCGATGTAACCATTTAATGGTACTTGCGACAGATACCATCTTCCTCTTTATCCCCAGCCAGTCCCTAATTTTCTTCCAAATGCGTCTTGTAAGAGAACATTCAAAAAACAAATGGAGACTAGACTCCAAGTGAGTAGAGCATAACGGATAAACGGGATCAATATTAAGATGAGAAAGATTATTACGGGTAGCAAGCTTACCTCTAAAGGCAAGCCATGTTATAGCCGAAAGTTTAGGACGAAGGAAAGACTTCCAAATAAACTTATAGCCAAACCTCGGCTCATCTTTAGGATGAATCCACTCATATGCCTTTGCAGTACCTCCCATTGAGAACCAACTAGAGAGTCTGGCATGTGCAGCCTTAATATCTCTTCCCTTCTTCTCAAGAATCAAATTTCTAACAGAAATAATATTCTTAAAAATGGGAAAATCACTAAATTGAATATTCCAATGCTAGACGTCTGTAGTCCGTAGGAATTCACTGTGAACCCATCTTACCCAGAGTGAGTCAGCTTTTTCCTGAATGTTCCAAAGGTTCTTAGAAACAAAAGCACGATTCCAAGAAGGAAGGTGTCTCAGCCCAAGACCCCCTTCAACCTTTGGCATACACAGCTCATCCCAACTACTTCTTGGCCGCTTTCTGTTCCACAAGAATTTCCTCATTAGGCTCACAATCTGATCTAGAACTGTAGTCAGAATAGTGAAAGCCTGCATCAATATCCTAAAACACCCTGCAAAACAGAACGAGCCAACTCCAAACGGCCAGCCAGAGACAAAGAACTCGTATTCCAACGGTTAATATGAGAGGTTAAACTATCAATGAGAGGAGTAAATTCAGGTACCTTTAACTTTTGAGAAGATAAAGGCACCCCCAAATACCTGACCGGAAGAGAGCCCAATGGAAAAGCAAACAGGTTCTGAATCTCCCGGGTCTCATCAATACTTATCCCCGCCACAAATAACTGTTACTTGTTCTTGTTCACCTGTAAACCAGAGGTTAATGTGAACTCATCCAGTGCCCTAGAAAGAATCTCCATAGATCTCCTATCACCTCGCCCAAACAACATAAGATCATCTGCAAAACAAAGGTGAGTAATCTGCAACGCCCTACACTTAGAGTGGTAATTAAAATCACTATGCTTAGTGCGTTGCTAGAGCAGACGAGAGTGATATTCCATACAGAAAATGAAAAGAGTAGGGGACATATGATCACATTGTCGAAGCCCAAGCTTACCATAGATGTTCCCATGCAAACTACCATTAACAGAGATGGAAAAAGTAGCTGAGGAAACACACTCCATAATCCAATTTACAAAAATCGGATGGAATCGAAGACTAATTAGCACTTCCCTCAAAAACTCCCAAGAAATTGAATCATACGCCTTTCTAAGATCAATCTTTATAACACATCTAGGCGAGATTCTTTTCCGAGCATAACCCCGCAGTAGCTCCTGAGCCAAGTGAACATTATCCATGATATTTTGCCCCTTTATTAACACGGACTGACCCCCATTCACCAAGCTACCCACCAGAGAAGCCATTTTATTGGATAAAATCTTGGTAATGATATTGTATACAACATTACAACAGGAGATCGGTTGATAATCAGAAACAGTAGACTTATGGGCAGCCTTTGGAATGAGGGCAACAATAGTACAGTTGAGTTGTTTTAGAAGTCTCCCAGACCGAAAGAATTCACCAACAACCTCCACTACTTCTCCCCCAATCCGCTCCCAATTCCTCTTAAAAAAAGCCGAGGAAAATCCATCCGGACCCGGAGCCTTCTCATTTGCAATTCCAAAAGCCGCCACTCTCACCTCCTCCGGAGTAACAATCCGGATTAACTCCATAGAGTCAGGGGAGCTAAGCAACGGTCCACTGCTCAAAACCTCAGGTTCAACCGGAGTAGCTTGCACACGGATACCAAAAAGCTCCTGATAATAACCCACAAAGGCTCCCGCAATCTCCTCAGCATCCGTGATAACCTCATCCTCATTCGTGCACAAAAAAAGAAATAACATTACGAGAGTTATTTTTCTTAACCATGGAATGAAAAAATTTAGTATTTCTATCACTATTAACAATAAAATGACACTTAGCCATTTGGGCAAAAAACTCCATTTCACATTTATCAAGAAATCGAGCCTTGTCCCTAAGGACTCGTGCTTGATCTCTTAATGAATGATCGATTGGATTTGCATCCAGCTGACGCTGAGCACCCTCCATCTCCTGCTTTGCCAGAGCAGCCCGATTTGAAAGATTGTTGAATTCCCTGAAGTTGAATTCCTTCAAAACTTGCTTAAAGGCCTTCAACCTGTTCACTAGACGAAACTGAGCCGTGCCAGTCACCTCCACTCCCCAATTATCATCTAACAAATTCTGGAATCCCAGATGGTTCATCCAAGTATTAAAAAACTTGAATGGCCTTTCCTTGGAAACAGTAATCTCACCAAAAAGCGTGACAGAGATATCAAAGTTATAAACAAAACACCAATTAGGAAAGAAACTACTTACAAAGTTTTCCAGAGCTCGTTGACGCAGTTTCGTTTCCACAAGACCAAAAACTTCAATCTTATGATGACGAACTATAGCTGCAATTTCACTCTGCTTTTCGGGTCTATTCAACCCCTGAATATTTCAAACAGCCACATTCATTCATTTGGGAACCTTGCTTTGGACCCCCGGAAGACAGGAGGTATCCCTCCTAAGACCACGACCCTAAGCCTGACCACCACCTTTAGCAGCAGTCCCACCACGACCTCTCAAACTCGGGTCTCCACGACCAACTGTCGCCCTAGACACGACCTTCTTCACCCTTTTTTTATTCGGGGGATCCTTAGGATGAGTCAAGACCTCATTTGGGACAACAGGGGGCTTATCCACCCCCTTCACACCCGACTGAACTTCCTCTTCCAGTCCAATCGGATCACCGCCTGCCATCACTACAACCTCAGTACTGTCAGAAAAACTATGTGACACCTCATCATCAATGTCTCTCCCTTTAATAACCTTTGGAGCAGCCACAACATCCTTCTTTCCCTTGGTGTCCCTACTCTCCAATGGACCTTTGTCCTCAAACTATGGCCTGTGGACTGCCCTAGGTGTCGTCAGAGAAGGCCCATCATCATCAAGTATACCAACAGGGAGATAGGCACTCGCATCTTCAATCTGCATCTCCTTAGGTTCTTCCATCCGCCCATTTGCACTCTTCACCTCCCTAGAAGCCGAAAGGAGGGAAGAGAAATCTCCATTCATACCCTGCAAGGGATCAAAAAATGAAGAAGGGGAGGAAGAATCAGTAAAACGAATATGAGAGTTTACCTTAGTCACGGAAACATGTTTCCCGCCTTTAGTAACCTCTATCCATTGTCCATCTCCACTCTTAGGACGTTGAGAAGTTGGTCCTCTTTTCCCACCTCCCGAAGACTTCCCCACAACTTTACGAACGAGGCCCTTCCCCACTTCTTTACGAACATGGTTCTTTTTTTTTCCCCAAAACCAGTCCCATCAGAGGGGCCGTTGCAGCCCACACCAAGATGCCCAAATTTTTTGCACTTAGAGCAAAATTTGGGACAAAACTCAAATACCACAGGCTGCACAAATTGAACTCCATTGTGTAATTTCAACGAGATGGATGAGGGCTGAACCGAAGTAGCATCCACATCCACTTGCACTCGAGCTCTGTCAACTCTATTCTTGTGTAGAGTTCTAAAATCCACACCTAGGGGCTTTCTCAAGCATGAAGCAATCTTCCCCAGTGCCATACGATTCCAAAGCTCAAAGGGGAGATTCGGAAGACTAACCCACACAAGGATTAGAAAGTTCGATGCTGAATCAAATCTAAATAACGCCGGCATAGGGTGTAGAATCAACGAAATACCATACATCTCAAACAACCCTGATTGTCGGACCATCTCCATATCTTCCTCAAATTGGAATTGGAAGACCATCCACCCATTTTGGTGAAAAAAGACACGTGCTCTTCTCGGCCACTGATTCATCATTTTGTGGACACCATCAATTCCTGGGAATCTTCCGGCAAAGATTCCTATCAAACAATGGCCCCAACCTTCTTGGATCGGGGTGAAATCTGATTCTTCAAGAACCAGAGACGTGTTGCCCTTTGGTAAATTAAATTGAGGTAGCAAAAGGTCTTCTTTTTTAAAGATGCATGTCCTCATGAAAATTATCTTCATATCGGAGCCACGGAGATGGTCCAGAAGCAGCAATAGGATTGGAGCCATGTTCCGTTTGCTCGGTAATATCAGCTGGAGCCTTTCCGCCACCATTTCTCTCTTTAACTAAAGCAGCATAATTTAATTCTGAAGAAGACGGCATGTCTACTTCATTACCCCGTTTACCCCCATCCACAAATGGCGGCGTTTTTTTCCAAATCTTGCACAAATTCACCAAAGGCTTTGCCATGATGTTGAAATTTGGATTTTACGAGATTTTAGCACTTTTGGACTGTGGGGCTTGATGATTACGCCCTGCTTGCCCCGCCATTCCAGCCCCTTCCTCGGCTTATTTTCATCAATGTTGCTCGCTACCCAGTACGTTTCATCCTCTGAAGCGTGCTCCAATACATGGCCATCGAAGACATACCCTTGCTGCCCACTTACAGCTACTCTCATCTCCATCTGCTGCTCAACGTCGACTAAATTGGATTTTCTATTCTTCTTCCTCCACGTCATTTCGTTACCGGGAAAGCACCGCCGGTAAGTTCAGCCTCAACCTAACCAACCTACACACAAACAGCAGCAAAACAAACCTTCCAAACGGAAGGAATAAGAGAAAAGAAATTGAAAAATTAAAGGTAATACCTGAACGTCACCAGTATCTGCTGATTAGCCTCGCCGGAATTCGAAACTCGTCGGCGAAGAGAAGAAATCACCAACAAAAACACTACAGCAGCCCGAACAGCAACACGTCCACCCAACCAGACCAGAGAGATCACGGGGAAAAGTCTGGGGAGTTGCAACAACACTGAGATGAGGGTCACCGGAATCGCGCTAGTCGCCGGAATCGCAATTTGCCGGCAAAACTGACCCGAACAGCCCCGATTTCATACCCACCAAATCGACACACGTCACCTCCACATAACTAATCACCTTGAGATGAAGATTCCAACGGAAATTAGCACAGCCGGAAAGTCGAACGGATGGCGCCGGAATTTTGACGAAAAGATTCAGCGCCGTCGATTTGATTAAGAACCACCGATCGTTGTCGTCACTGAATCGATGAACCACACCACTACAGTGATGTTCTTCTTGATACGGGGATTTCAACGGTGTGCAGAACCGGCAGAGGGTCGCTCCGACGGCGCCGGAATCAAAGCAAAACCAGACGGCGGTGCTGGAACCCTCGTTGCGATTAGCCGAAAAATAGTACCCCTCCGACAGTGACTCAGCCTTCAAAACCACCACAAAACGACGCACAAGGGCCAGGGAATTCCAACAATAGTAATCTCAACCCTCGATTCTCAGTCCCCTTGTTGGAAAAGCTCCAAAACCAGGTGACGGCGGAAAACCCATGTTTGACGTCGCGAACACCTCGCCGAATTTTTTGACGACGAACACCCCCTCCACCACCACCAAAAGAAGCACAGGAGCGAGGGCAATCAGAATATACCAGCCCCGGCCTTCAAATCCCGACGACGGCGCCAAAATTTGCATGTTTTTGTCCGGTGGCGGGAATTAAACCCTAGATTTCGATTGGCAAAAACACATGTAAAACTAAACGGAATTGAGTGATTCAAAAGCCTAACCTGAACGGAATTCTCCTAGGAAGAAGAATATCAGATCAAATTTGGGATTAGAACGTTAGAAAGAGAGCAGATGATCGATGGAGGAAAAACAGGAGAAACCCTTATTTTCCTTGAGAAAAACTCGCCCACTCACTGAGAGCTCTTTCTAGATTCTATGGGTGGTGGTGCATGGCCGTTCTTAGTTGGTGGAGCGATTTGTCTTGTTAATTCCGTTAACGAACGAGACCTCGGCACTGCTATGCGTAGGTATCCCTCCGCGACTAGCTTCTTAGAGGGACTACGGCCTTTTAGGCCGCGGAAGTTTGAGGCAATAACATGTACGTGATGCCCTTAGATGTTACGGGTCGCACGCGGCTCTACAACGATGTATTCATCGAGTTTATAGCCTTGGGCGACGAGCCGAGTAATCTTTGAAATTTCATCGTGATGGGGATAGATCATCGCAATTGTTGGTCTTCAACGAGGAATTCCTAGTAAGCGCGAGTCATCGGCTCGCGTTGACTACGCCCATGCCCTTTGTACACACCGCCCGTCACTCCTACGGATTGAATGGTCCGATGAAGTGTTCGGATCGAGGCGACGTGGGCGGTTCGCCGCCCGCGACGTGCGTGAGAAGTCCAGCGAACCTTGATCATTTAGAGGAAGGAGAAGTCGTAACAAGGTTTCCGTAGGTGAACCTGCGGAAGGATCATTGTCGAAACCTGCAAAGCAGACCGCAAACCTGTGAATAACTAACGACACGTGGCGCGGCGTTGGGGCGCCCCCCGTATCCCTGCCGGCGTGCTCCCTCGGGTCGCGTCGTACGGGCTAACGAACCCCGACGCAGAATGCGCCAAGGAAAACAATGTATCAACATTTATCTTCTTGTTGTCTATCTAGACCTTGTTTGATCTCTTCAATGCACGCTGCATCGAAATCTACATTTAAATTAGTTATTTGTATATAAATTCATAAAATACTTAATTGTTTCAATTATGTACATCAATTGTTAAATTATCTTATCCTATTCGGTTCGCTATTCCGATTTATTCTGTTAATTTGTGCATTATTAATTCATATTCATATATTCTACTTCTAATCTAATAATTTTTACCTATTCGAATATATCAACATCTATTTATATACATTTCCTATTATTAATAGATTCTCATGCGGCTCATTAATATTATACTGATTGAATTATACATATCAACACCTATTCATATAAGAGATATATATCAATCATTTAATATATAGTACCGTCGCATATATCAATTCTCAAGCCTACATCTCAAATCTAATACATAAAGTTACGATTTTTTTTACTTAAAGTTACGAATTTTGTTTTTACTTATACTTCTACCCTGTATAAAATTTGGTCATATATCGTCTTGGTTACTTATATTCCTATGTTGTATCAAAAAACTTGGTTATTATTATTGTGTGATTTATTGCAATCGCATTACATGGTGTGTCCACGATGCTTCATTCTTATTTTATTTGAACATTTTATATCACAAAAGTAATAAAAAATTTATATAAGGCCTATATTTTTGTAGGAGCAAGAGTTATAATAGGGCTATACTTCTAACATAAATATTCTTGTAATTAGTAATTATTACAAACAGATAATTTAGTGTAAACCAATGAGACGATTCATATAAAAATAAAAAAGGATTTTTACTAATTTTAGTTAATATTCACTTTGTAGTGTTCAGATTTTCTATTGAGTATTACCCAACGAGTTTGAGACGGATATTTACAGTAAAATAACCAATTTAACCGAAATTGGAACGAGAACATGTAGAAAAATTTTAAAAAAATTTAAATTTGAAAAATACTTAATGAATGAGTACTACCTGATTAATTATCATTTCTAATTAATTATAAGTTTAGATACGTGAAATAAAATTCATTTCCTAAGTTTCATTTATAATTAACTTGAACAACATCACAACTTCTAAATAAGATATATAAATTATTTTTAAAATGTATACACACAAATTAAAACATAAAATTATTTTCCGTTGAATCTCGACGGGCTACTTACTAGTTTACTTAATTGATATTTAGATATGAAACAGTAATGTTTTGAAAGATTTATGATGAAGTCGTATGTACATAACATAATTGTAATAATGAACGTGTTACATCAATTTATCTAAGACCGAAACATATAAATTGCCAAAAATATAAAAATTAGATATTTATTTACAATATATTAAAAATTGAATCTAAACTGCAGAACACGGTAAAGGTGGAGTATTAATTTAAAATTAACTCAAAAACAGTACATCGCAAAAGATTTCCCGAAGATATTACAGCATATCAATTAATCTCATCGAGTACAATGCATTACAGTTGTTAAAATTAATTGATCCAAGAACTTTATTCCTCCATTACACGTTCCTCTATGTTCTAATATTGTTGATTACCCCTAGTTACATTTCTCAAAAAATTGTGTGAAAAAAAGAAGAAGAAGTTATTAGTGATTTTTAGTATTTATAGGATCGTAAAGATAAAATTTAGCTTTCTTATAAAAAAAATATAGATTCTAGTATTTTTGGACTTTTTTATCACTCCGCTATCATGGATTTTTATTTATGATATTACGAAATTAAAAGTGTGAATGCAATTGTAATCGTTTCGTTTTAAATGCATTGATCACGACTTTTGATTCATGCTATCATTAAATAAAAAGTATGAAATATACTTGTAATAGTTTCATTTTAAATGTGATTTACAAATTTTTTCTATGTGATATCACTAAGTAAAAAATGTGAATTCAATGCAGGAAAAAAAGAAGGGAGGGCAAAAAAGTTCAAAAGTGTAATTATTTACCTTTTTAAAACTGAGTGTTAAAATTTATCTTTTACATCCTAATAGTGCCTAATATCACTATCCACTAAAAAAAATGTGTGAAAGGACTCCACGAAAAGTCTAAAATAAAATTCGTGACACGTAGATAGTTATTTCTTTGGGATTATTGCCTGTAAATTTATTAAATTTATGTGAATTCTAATATTGCACGTGAATTTAAAAGTCTATCCTTATATATGTAACTTTCATTTTTCTAATTTTTCCCACCATCACTAGTTTGCTAA
This sequence comes from Agastache rugosa, assembly GCA_031470985.1. Taxonomy (NCBI): domain Eukaryota; kingdom Viridiplantae; phylum Streptophyta; class Magnoliopsida; order Lamiales; family Lamiaceae; genus Agastache; species Agastache rugosa. The sequence continues at coordinate 6,174,699 of CM062603.1, forward strand.
AAAATCCAAATTGGAAAATGGGCGTCGAAATTGACACGCTTGGAGTCGAAACGACGTCATTTTTAATTTTTCAAAAATAAAAACAAAAAAAAATATTTCCTTTTTTTTCCACCTCAACACTCTCTCCCCTCTCTCCACCTCTCATCTCTCTCTCTTTTTGCGGAAAAAAATATATATTGTCGCTGCTTCATATTAATTTGTCATGTTATTCACCTTTTTTCAACGTCGACGCCACCGTGGCTTATCTCCCTTTCTCTCTGTCTTTCTATCCAATTCAGATTTTCAACAACTCAAATCCAAAAATCCTAAATTCAATAAACATAATCACAAAATCATAAACATAAGAAAAAATTACGTAATAATAAAAGTAGTAAAATTGAATTTTAAAGTGATACACACAAAAGAAAATTATACAGTTATCTAATTTATTTTTCAGCGAGTCTTTATTTGTTGAAAGCGATTAACAACCTCACCATTTGAAACTTGTAGAAACATATATCTCTCAATGAAAGTCACCAAACAATCATTCAAAAATTGATCTCCCATGCTATTTCTCAACTTATTCTTGACTCGTTTGGGCTGCAGGGCAGGGGTGCGGGGGTACAATTAAAATTAATTAGATACTCCCTCTGTCCCACAATAAGTATCCCACTGTTTTTTTGGTTTGTCTCACCCAAGTGTCTCATTTCCTTTTTTAGAAACCACATTTTCTCACATAAAAGTGTGAGCTCCACCACTTCTCCTTTAAATTACCATTCTCTTTAATTTCCGTGTCCAAAAGAAACCTCCCACTTATTATGGGACGGAGAAAGTATTTTTTAATTTATACATTATAACTATTAATTTTTTAATATTTTTTTATATTGTACCAATAGGGTGCCTAAAATCTTACTCGAATTTCATCAATGCTATATTGCTGCTACAGGTAGTTGTACACAGTTGATGAAGTTAGGGGAAATGGAGGAGTTGGAGCTATTCTGAGAGACCGTGCAGATAATATTATTTTTGCTATGGCAAAACCGGTGGTTAAGTCGACTACAATCTTACACGATGAACTGAAAGCGGCGAAGTTTGGAATTTGTCAATGTGTGGAGGAGGAAATTTTGTTGGTTGTGATTTTTACGGACTCCATTCTAGTTGTTCATATTCTGCATGACGGGATTGAAGCGGAGATCATTCTTTGTGAAGATATGTTCGATTTTTATAAGGCGGTAAAGAATTTAAATGTGATTTCTATTATTCATGTTCATCGTGAGGCGAATAAAACGGCTCATGAACTTGCTAGTTTAGCAAAAAATATAGTTTTTACTGCCATTTGGTATTGTAGTTGGCCTCAATGACTTTTGAATATTATATCCTTTTTTTTTTAAAGATGGATATTGTATCTTTTGATTATTCTTGATTAATGGATACGATTTTCCTCTCAAAACACGTTTAGACATTTTTTTTTTTTAAATAATTTGGCACGATTTTTGGTGTTTTCCCAATCATGTATTCTCCCTCTGTTCCGGAATAATTGGCCATATTTTATTATTGAATTGTCCCGAGATAGGTGGTTACTTTTCATATAAGGAAATATGATTCTCTTACAAAAAGTTGTGTGTTCCACCACTTTCTATCTTTTTACTCTTTAAACACCCTTCTCCTTACTACCCGTACGGAAAAGAATGTGGCCACTTATTGCGGGACGGAAGGAGTACCTTTTATGATGAAATCCAGCCAAGGCATTTTCGAGCAGTAATGCCAAAGCTTCAAGAGATGCCAATGAAGATATTCCAGCTCGAGATTGCTTGGTTACGTCTACCATGATGATTAGTTGATGCAGCCCGTAGTCCGATCCAAGTTCCTGTTGGGCCAATCACGAGAGCTCGAGCAAAGAAGTTTAAGAAAGTGCTAAGTGGATTGGTTGAAAAAGTTTAGGCTCAAGAATTGTCAAAGAAGCCCATTGGAGAAGATGGAGATGGAAGCCCAAGATTAATCAATTTAATATCTTATGTTTTGGCTGATCCATGAAGACTCGTAGTTTAGTTAATTAGTCGTTTTTGTTATTTTATTTGTTATTTTCGTGGGTTTATTTAGGGTGACCGAAATTAGGTCTTAGTTGAGTCAGTTTTGACTTTTATCCTTTGTTTTGACTAAGGATTTGTTTCCTTATTAGATTAGGAGTTATTTTCCATGTTTAGTTTCCTAGTTGAATTAGGTTTTCACCTCTATATATAGAGGGTTTTGTTTTGGACGAAAATTAGACAACTTTGAATCAGAAATCTAATTGATCAATTTGTCTCACTTTTCGTGCTTCGGTTCACGTTTTTTTTCCATCGGTTCTTGGTAGAGTTTGTTGTTGGCAACTACAAGCTTGAAATCAACTGTCTCGTTCGTGATATCCAGTCGTATCCGGGTTAGACAAGCCACGAAGATCGCTCCACAGACGCGTTTCGGATTCAAGTAGATCCGGGGTTCGTTTCGGGTAAGTTCTTCATCCTCTCTTCGTTCCCTTCGTTTCCAGACATCACGACCTTGTTCCATCCTCCATATACTCTTCATATCATCCATATATTCACGCCAAGTCCAGATCTTCTCCCGCAAATCCGCTGTTCCCGAGTTTTAACCTAAATCGCTCCGAAAGTCAGCCCCGTGCTAAATCTCAAACCCCTCGTGCGAATTGGCTGAATTTTTGATATGTTGTTACTGACTTCAATTTATAATTCGTGTTAAAATATGAGCTTAATCGGAATTGTTTTGCTATAGTTTCTAATCGAGTTTCAGTCTAGGATTTTTTTTAATCGTTGTTTGGTTTTGTTTCGTGTCTTGTTCTATTTCTTGTTTAATTTTCCGTTTAGATCAGTTTGTTAGGTGTTTATTCTTTTTTAGTTCAGTTTGTTATTGGATTGAATCAACCTTTTCGTTGACGTTGTTCGAGTCTTTGCTTCCGCGAATTGTTGGCCGTATCATTTTATTTATTAAATAAAAATTATCAATAAATAAAATGCACAGAGGAAAAACTAATAAACAAAAAATAGACAGCTGTTTTCCAAATATAAAGAATCGCAATTGATGAGCTTTGCAACAGTTTTTCTGCACTGGCAGATAGTTTCCGTGTAATATAACTACACAAACTATAAATGGAAAGGTGTACTTATTTCTTGAATTAGTTTTTTTCACCAACTAGGTTAATTTGATTTCAAGTTTGTTATATTTATCAGTCTTGGTTATGTCGATTAATTTGTAAATATTTATTTGTAATGACATCAAAATTAAAATATCACAAAATGAATTAATTGAGTCAATTAGATCACTTTAAAAATGCTTAAAAAATTTAATGGAATTGAGTTTGCAAATTCAACCAAATACGTTTTTCCAAATCCAACATTTTGAAAATCAGTTGCTACTTTCCGAAATTCCTTCAGAAAAAAAATATAAATAAATAAAAAAAGAGAAGGTCATAAAATGCAGTTTATTTAATTTACCCAACTTCATGGATTCTAACACAATTAATTAATTCATGCAAATGTTAGTAGTATAGTATTATGTATCTGCACATGTCACGGAACTAACAAAATTCAAATCATCAGCAGCTACCAACTTTCCAAAATCAAGCTTCATTACATTTTTTTTTGACCAAATGTCATTTTCAGAATTATGTTAATTGTACAATATTGTCGATAAATTAAGCATTGATCTATGTTACAATTAATTTTATTTTAATTTTTAGGTGAGGGAAGGAGGAGAGCATTGGGATTGAGATCTGGTCATCATTCCTTACATATTAAATATTCACAGTTTAGATGTACTCGAAAAATTTAAGTTAGAATAAAATTAGCACTAAAATATACTTCCTCCAAATCGCACGATAAGTGAAGCGCAATTTTCTTTTGCATACGTCGCGATAAGTGTATGGCAACTTTCGATTTTGAAAAATGACTCGCCACTTACTGCTTATTTTAAACGTCGCATGACGATTCGTTATAATGGATCAGCTATAAAACAAAACCTATCTAACAACCTCCTTTTTTAAAACTCGTGCCGAATCCAAAGCGTTACACTTATTGTGAACGGAGGGAAGTATATAGAACCCAATAAAACCTCAATTCAATCAAGCAAGTTCAAAACTTTGAGATTGAGACAATTTAGGATGAGTTTACTTTGATGGTAAGGAAAAATGAATTTTCACCTTTTAAATCTCTCATTTTTTATTTTTCCTTTTCTATAGATTAGAATTTCAACCTTTCTTATTTCTTCTTTTAACTCTAAGGAATGAAAATATTATCAGACCAAATACCTTATGATAATATTTTTCCCTCCTTGGAGTGAAAAGAAGGAATAAGAAAGGGTGAATTTTTTTAATAAATAGAAAAAATAAGATAAGAAATGATAGATTTAAAAAGAGAAAAAAAAATATTTCCCTCCTTTTTTCCTTAACGCATACTTAATTTATTCCTTTATTACAAAGAAATGGTTATATATACAGAAAAGGAACAAATTAATAAAATTTACAAATTTACAGGTCTCCATTATTTGCATGTCTGCTACTCTCAAACAACCCGGAACCCACACCCACAAAAAACCAAAAGCAGCTGGAGCCAAATATGACCCGACCTGACCCGTTTTAACCTCTTCTCCTTCTTAAAAGTCAACCGGGCAACGAAGTTGACTTTGGACCAAAACGGCGCACGTTAGCCTTAGTTCAAAGTATCCCACAAAGATGCGCATTTCCGCCTCGCGAATCCGACCCGCTTTTCCTCCAAGTCATAAACCACCTCAAACCCCTGCTGCTGGTAGTTCCCCAGCAGCCCCGCCGGCCCGCCGCCACCCTCCGCCTCATCGCCGCCGTCCATCAGCATCACGCACCCCACCCTCCGCTTCTCCTCGCCGTCGAAGAACTCGTAGAAGTAGTTCCTCCGCGGCATCACCACCGTCGAATTCCCACCAAAATGCCACGCCAATCTCGGCACTCCAACGAATAATTCCTCTCCGGCGTTCCCGTAGTAGCACGGGCTCAGCCCCGTCCGCTCCTCCACCCCGCTCGCGCGGCGGCGCGCCGCCCCAACGCGGCGGCCGAACTCGCTCACCACCGCGAGGTAGAACTTCCGCGGCAGCATAGTGAATGTCGTCCCGGAATCCACCACCATCCCACCGTTCCCCCTCCGGTCGACTCTCTGCAACCTCGCCGGCGCCGGAATTTTCACTTTTCCGATCGTCACCGCCTCCAATCCGACGCAGTAGAAGTAGGAGTGCTTTGGATTATCCAGAAGCGGCGTGTAGCTGTAGAAAACCTCATCTTCATCACTCTGTGACAAATCATTCATCATCTTCTTATCGCGCCGCCCAAGAATGAGTGGACTCGGCTTCAAAACCCGCGTCGCGTCGAACGCGTGCTCAATCAAACAGTAGGAGAATGTAGTTCCCAATCTCCGGCGAGCTGCGGGCGAGCTGCGCCGGGAAAGAGAGCAACCCGCGGCCGAAGCCGGCGACGCCAATCGGCTCTCCGAGAGCGGTGTGAGCGCAGCCGAAGGTGAAATTCGACAACTTGAGCGACGGCGACGACGATGGGAAAGAGAGGGTGTCCTCGTAGAGTTTTCCGACGAAGCTGCCGTCGCCGTAGGCGTAGTAAAATGGGGGGCAAGAGAATTTCTTGCAGTCGCTGATTTCGATGGTCTCGAGGGGGCATTTGGCCATGGCGCAGAGGTCGGAGGAGGGGAGGGAGGAGTGGACGGCGGAGCAGGCGGGGGATTTGCAGGTGGTGGGGGCGGCGGAGGTGAGGTTGAGGGGGCCGGGGTGGGGGATGGAGGCAGGGGAGTACTCGCCGTCGCAGAGAATGCAGTCGAAGGGGTGGCAGGGGAGCCAAACGACGTCGCTGCCGGTGTCCATGTAGAGAGAGATGGTTTGAGGGCCGAGGGAGAAGGAGAGGGTGTAGTCGGCGCCGGGGGAGAGGGGGAGGGATACGCGGCGGCGGAAGTGGCGGAAGCGGGTGGAGGAGCGGGTGGAGGTGGCTTTGAGGAGGTGAGGAGTGGAGTTGAAGAGGGTAGAGGAGAGGGAGTGGGATAAGGGGAGCATGAGAGGGGAGGAGGAGAGAGAAGGATGGAGGGAGGAGAGAGAGGAGGAGGGAGGAGGGAGGATAGAAGGAGAAGATGGTGAGGTGCCATTAGAGGAAGAAGAGAGTGGTCAATGAGATAGAGTGGTGTTGGTGAGTATGTGTTGATTCATGTACACTATTACATCAAGTATCAGCTCTTTTTGTGTGTGTGTGTGTGTGTGTTTTGAGGAAATTAAATGTGGACAAGAATCGGAGGTGGAGTG